>JABUQX010067699.1:0-49212 GCA_015478945.1 Trachelipus rathkii
AAATGAGATTAATATTTCAATGTGGAGCATGTATTATTGATCAGTCATCATTTATATAAATAATGAATTAATTAATGAATTAGAATGAATAGAATGAGAAATATATTTATAATTATTTAATATTAGTATAGTAATTAGATGAATAAGATGTATCTTAATTCATAATTCTAACATTTTTACACACATTTTAATCCGGAGACAGGGAAGATTAATGAATTTGATCATTTATTGAATAAAAGGATAAGTGTCAAAGCAGCTCGCTGACGCCAAAACACCCAAGAGATTGTCAATAAAAATCTAAATAATTAAATACAAACAAACTAAAAAATAATCTTAATTGGTTTTTTTACAGACGGTAATTAATAGCCGCTTGAATCTTTATGAGATGAACTAATTCCTACATACCAATAATGCTCAATATCTTTACGATTTTTTATATTTAATATTCTAATGAAATAAAAAATAAAATTTATTGATCAACACATTTATGAAGTATGTGTGAATCAAATGAAACAACTTTCTGTAATGATTAACAATATAATTGTATTGGGAATTAAAATGAGCTATTATTAGTCCATCACCACTTCTTTTAGAACAACAGTAAGTCGTAACTATTTCTAGATTATGTTCCAGAGCACCCATATTATTTAGCTCTATTATATTTAAACTTCTATAAGAGCGTGCTCAAAGAGTAGCATTAATGGTACATGTAGCTTTTCGTTGGTCTGCCTTTTATTCATACCAAACAATTCATTTCCTCTTAAAGTATACACCTTAAATGCGGTTTTTTAACCCAAATCGTTTGATATAAATCATGAACTATACTAGCCGTCACGTAAAACTTAAAAGAGTATCGCTTTTTCATAGCATAGATGTGGTGCAGAATAGTGTTACATATATTTTTGTCTCATAGAGAAACGTGAGAAATATTCATAAGCAATGGATCATTTAGCGTTGTATTGTGAATGCATTACAGGATAATCGTGCATTCCCTCATCAAAAGGGTACATCAGAAACGCAGGCATCCTCATACGTTTTTCAACTGGTGTAGTGAAGCAGCGTTCCCATTGTAGTTTTCTAAAAATGAATTTGTGAGTCCATCGAGTGTACATGAACTTATTATGGATCCAGAGAAGACTTGTACATCACAATTAAGGGTCCAGAGGCCCTGTTGTTGTATTGACAATAGTTTTGATGACTGATCGTTCGCTCGACTCGCGGCGAAGCAAAGCAGCTAAAGAAATCGAATATCGAGACAGAGGTATATAGTGTGAGTTTCTAGGCGAACCCGATGCCACTGATGGGCGGCGTAGCCGCGCTTGTTGTCATGTTAGATGCAATTCTTTCAGTCACTCAGCGGCATAAGCCATTACTCTTCCAATGCCAGAACCCGAGTGACCAAGGATGCGATGCGTACAGAAGGTGTGCCAAAGTCGACCACTTGTATTAATTTATGTTGTTAGCACATTTCACATATGCTTCCCTGGAGACAGTTTAACCATCTGAGACAAATTAAATAAGATGTAAACTTTTGCTCAGTCACGCGATTGATCATGTTATACCAAGGCATTTAGTAACCCCGAAGAGAGCAAGTTTGTCTGGGCAGGTGAGAGTCAGATAAGTGTAATGCTCAATAAACTCTGACACACTTTGCAGGCCAGTCTGAATATATGTTGAGTGAAATAGTTGTTGCATATGAAGAAAGACTGATAAACAATAAGTGGTGAGATGAGACATAAGATAGAGTAATTAGGCTCTATAATGAACTCAACCGTTATATACAACAAATTATTAATCAGGAACTTAATATTAAAATTACTTCTATTTCTAACAAGTCGCAATCCTCTATTATTTATCACCAAAGAAAGTGAGGGAGAGTGGAGATATCTACATCTACCAGTATGCTTAAAAGTGGTCTTCCGAAAAGTTCCAATTTAGTGAGCTTGTCGCTGATAATTGTAAATTATAGCGATAATTGAAAAGTGAAAGAGTAATGTATATCTAATTTTGCAATAAGACGAGAACTCAAATGATGTATATTTGATCTTGTTATTTCCCGTGCTTGCATGTTTCATGAGTCGAAATACTTTACATAATAACGTATCGAGATTATAGTTGTTAATTGTAGAGTTATTAATACTGAATTGTTTAATAAGATTACCATGTGTTACCAGATGGGGCTTAAAAAGTAATAGTTTGAGTCTTTTTGTATGCGAGATTAATGTTGGGAAAGAATAAGATCTGTGTAACGATTTAATAATATTATAACCAAATCGGTAACGCTAATTAGTTTTTTTAGCCTATTTCTATCCAATCTGGTTTCTTTACAAAAAACCATATGATTCATTTCTCCCAAAATCAAATTTTAATCTTTCTACCTCAATTCTGGGAGCTGTCAAGAAAGGTGATTTTAAGAAGTGCTATTTCTTTTTTGAGAAGAAATCGTATTGTTGTGCAATTTGATTTTATTACCAATACCATTTTGCTCAAAATACTGTAAATACGTTTAATATTTGCTGGTATTTAAGTGTTCTGAAAGAGGAAGTATTGGACAAACCTAGACATGTAATTTTGCGTGATTCCTTAAGCTGCTTGTACATAATGCCCAAACTTGAAAATTTTTATGACGTTCGATACAAAAATAGATCTATAGCATCTGACAGCTACTTTTGATAATAACGATAAGTATTGGTTACGATATGGTGTTATCGATTAGCATTTTACTTTCTTCTGATAAAACATTTTAATTCATGCTTGGGCCATTGTTTTTTTTTTATTAAGTTGGTAAGCCTAAGATAGGTGTTTTTCACCATATTTGATAATTTTATTGAAGAATTCCTAAGGAAATGTCCCACCTAGTTTAGCTAAAATCTTGTTCCCGCGATGTTTTGTGTAGTCTCCTTACATCGAAGAGGAATTAATCGTTGAAACTATTTCCTTTAATATTTTCTGATTTTTTATTTTTATATATATCGCCTCAACCATACCATATTATCTTAATAAAAAATTTGTATTAGTTTTAATTTAGGAGGATAGGAGCAAGCTGAAATATAGTTATCTTGTAGCATACTACGAACAATGTATGTTTACTTGTTCTTTAAGTTTTATAATTGAAAGCAGTAAGAGTATTTGAAGGATAGGACATAGGTATCTTGTAAATGGAGCTCCAAATATAGGTGCTGCACAACTAGAGCTCAAAGAAGGTAGAATAGGGTGCTAGATTGTTTAAGGAGCAACCTTTGCTTGCGATAATAGATATATATGATTTACATTCAGAGGCAATATACATTACAAAACCATATGTTTCCACAATTGCAAGTCATCAAAATATATTTAAGAAGTAAGCACATTGTTATCAAAATCGGAAAACAAAATCGATTAAAATGAAGATTTTTTTAAGCAGATCAAGAATTCGTTACTCCAATGTTCTGGCGATATGTAGTGATCATGAAATATATCGGAACTTACCATCTAGTCATCCCATTGAGTCTGAACCTGGCCATAGTTCTGTTCCCTCAGTCAGAAGTCCTACCCCCTTTATAGTGTACAGGCAAAAATACAATGACAAAGGGGATTCAAAAACCTTTGGATATTTTGGGACAATAGCTTCACGTTTAGTTTCGATACGTAGCCTGAATGATGTGTGAAATTATCAAGAGCCATTTATCCGTTTCCATATTAATAATATTCCCAAAATTCTTTCGTTTTCACAACCATGCCATTCTCAGCAGCGGTCGTCTTCTATTACATGAAGTGGTCTTTGAGCCTTGTTAGCTTCGTCATCCGGAAACGTAAATAGAATCCAGCCCTCTTCCATCCTTTCAAAACCGATTCTTCTGTAAAGAGGTTTCATAGAATGGTTCATCGAGAAGTGATATAAATGGATTGTCTACATAAGAAAATTTTTTAAAGATGGAGGATATCGAGAGAGGATCATTAAATGAAACTTATCTGTTGGTGATATTTTGATGAACGTAAGATTAGTTATCAAAGATGATGGAGGAAGAAGCCAAATACCAAAAAATATCGTGGCATAATCGATATGCGATTATTTCTTGAGATTTTTATCAATACCAAGGATGCCAATCTGATTTTCGTTTTGAGATTCTACATATCGATCAAGGTGTTAGTCCGAACATTCAAGATTTTAACTATCTGAACTAAGCGTTAGTATAGGGGGCCTACTTCGGATTTGCCTAATATTTTTAAATAAAGAACTCATAAGATCAATGCCCGGGAAAAGCAGCCTCATTCAGAGACTCGGAATATGTCGTTTGATTTTCGAGGCTATACAAATTACAATATCAGGATTCTGAGAATTCTTAGTGGTTAAACTGATTGTTATCGTCACATTAATTATTTGGTCTGTGAAGGTGATAACAGATCATTAATTTTTTTATGTTGGAGAAGAATGAACTATTTATTTTGTTTTTCGATTATATCTATTCGAGTAATTTGTGTTTTGTGTGAGAAAGCTCTCAAGATGAATACGTCGATTACAAATCACGAATTTTTAAAACTTTCTCTTATATTCCTCTTTCATTACTCTAACAACATTTGGGGCTAACGAGGTATTATATGAAAAGGTTACTATTTAAGGTTGTTAATTTTTGGTTACTTGAGAGTTACTCTAGGTAACATCTAGCGTATAACATTGACTATCATTCTACTGCAGAAACTAAAGTTAGGCTTCTTATATCCTCCTTTCAAACTCCGAGTGATATTTTGATAGTTTTTATCGATATCGCTTGAATATTACTATAAACATCTATCCATATGAGATTATAACTAACAACATATATATAATTTTCCTCATAAACCTAATAATCTTTTAATCTTGGTCTTATTTTCTATATTACTATAAAGTTCAGAGAGATTAGAATAAGAACATTATTAGAAAGTTATAATTTCTATTGTACTAACTGAAAAACAATTTATTTGTATCTTTGTTTGATGTCACAGTCTCGGAGGTATTCCGAATGATTGACTTCTTTGTAATAGAAGAATCGATTATCATCAATAACCTAGTTCATGACCACAAGGGACACCTCCTTCCATGGAAGATGCAGTTTCATGATCAGTTATAATTTGACTGATCTTCATTAAGAAATTTCTGTATCCCCCTAGGGAAATCAAACCATCACTCGCACACCTACACTCGATTATGCTGTACGACAGTTATCATGCTATTGGGTAAAAGTAAAACTATGCTAGATTCAGAATACCTAGAGGCTGAAGAATATCGACTCCTATGTTTCAATCCTTCCGATATCTTCAATTTGTCCCATTTCGTATCGTATTGTTGAAGAAATTTTATTAGTTAAATTTATACTTATGATCAGCATTTTATGCAATGTCATGAACAGCCTCCAGCTCCGGCACTGTATCTTTGAAAGTTAAAGATACTACGTAATCAATAGAAAAATAGGCAAAACTCTTTAACAGATTATGTTTTTTAATCTTCTATAGTAGAAGGTCTATCGGTAGACCCTTTTTTGAAATATTTTATGATAAACAAGCCTAAAAATGCTCTTTTATTTCATTGTTGCTATCTTTATACGACTGAGTATTTCAGCACAATTTGACAGTTGTTCCCGCAGAAACACTTGAGAACCTTTAAACAAATCCTTAACATTGGGATCAATTCATGAAATCTGTGACCATATGTAAAATAGCATTTTTATTTTTATTTTAGTTTTAAAAGAACATTGTTAAGGGTAGCAAAACTATTTTGCACTAGCAAGCAGCCTCCCCACATAATTTAATTAGTCATATTAAATCTTACAAGTTTTCCGACTGTATCTTCTGAGATATTTGAAATGTTTTCCTAACTCCAGCTTCCGGCTCCACCCTTAATTATTCTCACAATATACTAGTCTAGAGCGATTATACTACATAGCTGTTATTTTTTCAACGTAACAAACAGACCACGTTATTAACCAAGGAATAAAATAATTTTACTTTTGAAAGACACCATAAAACTACAGGTGGATCAAGTTTTTTTATCGTTCTAACATTCTAGTAACAATATAGAACCTCCAGACCTCAATTTACAAGTTGAGCATGCCCAACTCACAGTGAGTATTCTTTATATATTGGTTATGCACATATATTAAAATTATCCATCACCACTTATTTTAGCATATAATTATTATTTCTTTACTTAAATGACAAATTTGCAAATCTTTTTATTACTCAAATTAACCTGGTTTTCAGCTACATAGGTAATTTATTTGAAATTGATGCAAATTGTGCAGAATTTTATTATTTGGAGAATTTGAGGTATTTTTGGATGGTAATTGTGAATGATTGTTCATGTTTTGGTTATTAAAATAATATTTAATATATAGACAATAAAAAATTGGTTTCTGAACATTGTTGTTGACTATGAAAATATTATTTAAAAAATATTTCAAAAGAGAAATAAAGTACACAAAAATTGTGATTAACATTAATGGGTACATTGAATACATCTCTATTAAACAAGTTCTCGTTTTAAAAAATACAGGAATTTAATTATACATTGCACATTGTGGAGAAACTAAATAACGTAACAACCAGTCGGAGTTTCTGGAAATGAAAAAATATCTAAGCTTGGAAATATTGTAAATCGTTAGATATGTCATCATAAGCTTGACGTCCATATTAAACCTATGTGCGGCTTCGTCTTTCTCATACTGATATATATCAAGCACTAACTGGAGCACGAAGTGGAAATTTTAGTTTAATAAAATTGTCATCTAAACTATATAAGGATATATCTAAAACCTCTCTTCTCTTAGCAAGTATTAAAGCTCTGTTTGGGACAATTAATTTTTCATTGGTATTACGTGTTAATCTCTGATGCTTGAAAAGCATAATCTTGCAAATATGATTTAAGATAAGACAATTTAGCCTTATCAGTCAGTGAAGACTTACATCCTATTAAATTATCAAACTGTGAAAGAAATGAATTAATTTGTCCCTATCCTCATTGCCGTGAAAAATCATGCATTTCAATGCAGGAGGGTTAGGTTTACGTTTTAATGGCAAAGCATTTTCATTTGAAGCTCATTATTTTTGATATGTGTTCATTAATTTTCTTGCTAAAGCGTCAGATCTTCAATTAATCTATGTACTATATTTATTAACTTATCATTTTGATAAGCTCTGCAAGATATGCCATCATAATTACTATACTCTCTAACAAATACAAGATTGATCATAAATACAAATAAAATCGGTATTATACTGATATAATAACATCCCAGACAGCATGTACACTTAAATTATTATTCAGCATAATTAAACATCTAAATTTTTCCTATGATCTACAAACGAAAAAGTTTTTGGGAGTTGCATATCCAATCATTATTTAGTTTTGCGTGTCAACTCATTAGAGAAATATAATTAAATAGTTTTAAAGAAGCATTTTGTATTATTTACGGACATTACAAGAAAGACCTGAAGGCGTTAAGATGAAATATAAACCTCTATGTCTCCATCGATTCATATATATACACTTTTCAATAGTTTCGGCAATTTTTTTCTGCGGAAAGAATTTATTACTCGAGATTTAGGTAATTTAAGACATTGGCGAAATTATCCTTAACAAGCACTATTCTGAATTCATATTATTCAGTACCATTTGTATTATATATTTTAATTTAAAAAATGATCTTATTAGACTAACAAAATATATAAAAATTTAAACTTAGACTCAAACCCTTAAGAATTTAAAAATTGTCCTTATAAACACTCCAACACAGAAAATACGCGTATCCATCGAGATTATTTACAAAAAATAAAAGATGAAAATACCACAACTTTTTCTACCTACTTTATATATTGTAAAAAACTTATATGATAAATAGAATAATAGATATATTTTTACCTTTACATATATAACTTACCTAATTTAATAAATAAGCACCATGATACCACTAGTTTAAGATATTATTATAAGAGCGAAGTTACAGTAAGAATAGAGGAGAGAAAAAAGAAGAAGAAAAATTTATTAATTATAACATATAATATATAACTAAATAAAATAATTAGTACATTTTTAAATCTGAAGACGAGCTAACGTATTGTCGTAATAGATATGTTGCTGTTTGCCAATGATTAATACATTGAGGTCCAACATAGAGATAAATAACAATAATTCGCATGACAACAATATTACACGAGGATATATTGTTAATTATGAACTTTATCAACATTATGAATGAGGCAATGAATAAAATAAATTATAACTTATAATATGAAAGACATTTAGAAGACGATACAATATCTTATAACCATAATCTGCCACAAAATACTTGTATTGATTGAAAATTTTAGAATGTTGGTAATGAGAGCTTTTTCACTTATAATGGAGGGAATAATCAGTATGTTGGGCATCTCCTTATCCACTTACAGATATGTTTATATTTGAAGTAAAGAACTATCCTTAATCCAATAGCCTTTAGTTTGAAGTGTTTGAAGAAAAACGAGGTTGCATAAAAAGATAGACACGTGGGATATATTTATTCTTATAAACCGATTGCTATGAGGTTCTACACTTCTTTTAAAATCGCTTTATTATTCGGTTTTCTTCTTGAAAGAGGCACAAAACTCAGCATGAAATAAGGAGATATAGTTTTATTAAAATATTAGAGGGAACTAAATACTTTTCAGAACAATTTGTCTGTTTGCAACAACAAAATTAATTTTTATAAAATATTATAAATAATAGACAAATAACAGTTAATAATAAACAACAACAGTAGTAAATAGAAAGAACCTTTTTATACTCTGACATAATCGCACATATATCCGAAGTAATAACACCTTTTATTTTAGAGGTGGCTTAACATTTTTTCAGGTGAGGCTATATGAATAATTTGTCGTCTCAAATATAATTTAATATAAATGAAATTCAATTAATGAATGAATGAAGAGAATTCGAAATATTTTATATTATTATTAGTGAATAATGATCGTTTTCAATGTTCTTTAAAATTCTAAATTTATTGTTAATTTTTGAACACAAATAGTAACTTATGGTATGAAAATAGTATATAGTACTGGAATATATGGATTAGAATCGATTGATATATAATATTAATAATAATATTATATATATAAAATATATAATATTATAAATTAATATAGTAATATATAATATATATTAAATCAAATTATAATTAAATTATGTACTAATATAATATTAATAATTAAATATAATATTATATAAATTAAATAATAAATTAAATATTATATAAATTATTATATAATTATATTATAATATTAATATATTATATATAATATATAATATTATATTAATCTAATAATATATTATATTAATATTATATAATTATAAATATAATATGTATTAAATTAATATAATATAATTAAGATTGTAACTTTAAATTATAAAATAATTATAATATAATTATAATTAATATAATTATTATAAATAAATTATATAATAATTATATTAATAATTAATAATATGAAATTCATATAACTTAAAATATTATAATTAACAATATTAATAATTATATTTAACTTATCATAAATAATTTGATATAATAAAATATATTATAATATTAAATAACACATATATATATATATAAAATAAAAAATAATAATATAAATATTAATATTAATATTATATATATATATATATATAATTAAAAAATAATAATATATATATAATATAATGAATAACTATATTATATATAATATTAATAATTATACTATAAATTAATAAAATAGATATATAAATTATATATATATATTATATTAATTATTATATTATATATTTATATATTTTAATTAGTTATAATATTAGTTATATTATTATATTTAATTATTAGTATTAATTATTGTATAAATTTATAATTGTATTATTATATATAATGTATCTATATGAGTTATTTACATTGATACTTATATGATATATAAGTGTTATTTATATTATATTATAATTTATATACTATTATTAATTTATTATATATTTAATTATAATGATATATAATTTAATATTTTATATAATTATTATTTATCTTATATATTTATAATTATATGATAATTATAATTAAATATATTATAATAATTTGATATTTCTATATTCAATATTTAATTATTATCATCTATAATATTTAATATTATTATATATTATTATTATTATTATATTTAATTATATTATGATTATTATATTATTATATATATATTATATATATATATATTTATAATAATTATTATTATTATTTTATAATTATTATAATTTATATATTATTTCGTATGATATATATATACTATATATTATTATATATATATAATATGTATATATTATAATATATTAATTTATTTTTAATTTAGATTATTATTATTAAGTTGATGTATATATATATACTAATATTTTAATCTTAGATTAATTATATTTATTATATATTAATATATACAATTTGGTTGTATTATGGCGGGGTATGTGCACGCGGAGTCACTGCTCCTCACGCCTCCTTCCTTTGGAGTTTCTCTTACTTATCAATTGTGGAACACTTAACTTCTTTTCGTCTAGATTTTTTCTACTAATCAAACGACTTCAAATGATCGGTACTGTTGTTGACGGGGCGACTTTCTTATACACTTCTTTTAATTTCTGTCAATAGTGATGTTCTTTATCTCCTACTTTATTTACTTTATTCCATTTCTCAATCTTTCATCATATATATATATATAGCTGCACATACGTTAATCGCGTAATCCAAACTCGTATCGCAGAATAGCATTCGAACCCTTCATATATTTCTTACAACTCTCATTATTCACTCTGACTTCCCTCTCTATTTTTATAACTTCTAGAATTAGCCTCTCGTATTAAATACGCACTTTCACGATATTTATTCTCGTCGGCTGATTTCTGATATAATGAGTATACACTGGGAGATGGGGTCGTCCTCAACCTTGTGAAATTTATTCTTTAAAAAGTTCAAACTTTCTCAACAGAAATCAGCTGATCAGTCCCCTGTAGCTTCCAAACTATTCCTTTCTCTTTCGACGGTTCTCTCGTCTCATTCTCTCTTGTGAACAAATATGTCTATATAACATCCTTGGCTTTTATCAATCTAAAACATATGAAAAAATGTTCTTGGTACTACCCGTCACATCACGAACGGTTGACTTAGGGCGGCCTCAAAGAAACTGGGGTTCTGTTTAGACTGTGATTGTACTCTTATTTTTTCCTCTTATCTCTCTAAGCTTGCTTCAATCACTTACATCATGAACCTCATTACTGCACTCTTGTAAATGGAGTACTGCTCTCAGTATCTTGGGGGGGTGGGGCTCTGAGGTTTTCTCAACCACACGGCCCTTTTGGACTAGAGGTCGAGTCAAAGCCACAAAAGACTTTATAAACGTGTACGTTACTTTCTACATTCTACTATGCCCTTACTATCTTTTGCCGTAGCGCGTAATGTTATTTGGTGACTTTAATCTCATTTTCTATAAGGTTAACCCGGCAGCGGCGTGCTCGAGGGATACTATGTCAACTCGCGTACCCTCCACCTTTAGACGTCTCTGGAGTAGGACAAGTGTGCCTGTGTTGCGCATGAGTTTTGTGTGAGATTAATTTAGCCAACCCCAGGTCACTAGTTTCGCTCATTGACGGTATTGGACTTCCTTCTTTCCGCCACTTCTGTTCTGTGGAATTCTCTTCCCACTCTTCTTGATGTTTATCCATGCTGAAGTATTTATCTTCCCAAACACTCTAAAGCCTGCGTCCTGTGCTCATCTGGCGTAAGTTTGCGTTAAGTTGTGTACATTCTGAGGGTTATTATACGTGTAACACGCCTCCTTGAATAGGTCTCTGCCCGTGAGTGGGTGGTGGTCAATACTGTAAAATATGTATTTAATATAATTATATGATATTAATTATGAGTATATATTATATATATATATGATATTATTATATATATATATATATATATATATATTTATATAATTATATAACTAATATATAATTAGCTTGTATATGTATATAATGTTAATATATGTAATAAGAATAATTAATATATATATATATATATATTAATATATATATATATATATATATTATATATATATATTAATATATTATATATATATATATAGTATTATATATATATATATATACTATTAATATATATTATATATATATTATATTAAATATATATAATATATAAGTTAATTATTATAATTGTATATTAATTGTATGTATTATTATATATATATATATATATATATATATATATATATATATATATATATATATATATATATATATATATATATATATATATATAGTATATATATAATAGTATAAAACAGTATAACCGAAACGGATTATTTGAATGTGCCGAATGCAATTAGAATTATAGTAATTGAGTACGAATCTCTTGCTGGACTTAAAGAAAGAATTAGCAAGCTTGGTCTAATAGGTAGGGCCACTAACTACTTCAACAAGAAAGAGAACTCAAGATTGATATGAAATACTTGAATGAAGTAAAATGAAATCTGGTAGTTTTCCTGAAATCTTTTCTACATTTAGTGAAGCTGATTCTTTCGGCAGCTTCGACAAAAATATAGAAAGTGACGAATAGAGTGATTCATATTTTGTTCCAGATTCCGAATTACGAGAAAACAATCAAAACACATTTTCATATGATAAATTGTTAGTGACAGCAGAGAAATAGAACTACTGCCGCTAAGTTGTAGAACTACTCCCGCAATTGTTAATGCTGCTTCGCAAGATATTGGGATCTTAGATGCAGGCAATGTGCTATATAAAAAAAGTAGAAAGAGAAAGAAAAAGAGTTGGGTTGAGAAAGCAAACTCTACAAGAGCTTCAGAAGAGAATTGAGTGTATCGGTTTTGATTGAAGAAAAGATAAAACCAAAACATTTGCAAGTGTGTATAATATGTGACGTATTTCATATACAAAGTACATACTAGTGATCTGTGTTCCAATTGATGTCTTAAACATCATTTGAGATACAGACACTAGTATGGAAATCTTCACTGTCGTAATATCTGATATGACAATGATTATTTACAAATATTTATTGTTATATTCCAGATATTACTAATGTGGCATTTCTCACACATACCTCACATGATATGAATGGCATTCTTCTGAGGACATAGTGCTCAGTAGAATGTGGATCATATCATTGTGAATCCCAGCACCATAATATGCTGCATTCTCATGAATATTAATTTATTCATGAAAATGCTAACATATTTCATTGAGAAGGATGAAACTGCCTTTTTTTTGGAAAGTTTAGGAATATCACCTGCCTTTCAAGAAACTGCTACTCATGAATATTAATTTATTCATGAGAATGCTCACATATTATGTGTACCATTAAAATGCGCAGCATTTTATTTATCAACCCAAGCTTATCAGTATTTTGTAATTTCTCATTACAGCTTGGGCTTCAAGTTCTTACTTCAAGTTCTTACTTCAAGTCTTATTTCAAATACTTACTTTAAGTTGTTACTTACTACTTGTTCTTGTTCTTGTTCTTGTTGCAAATTAATTTATGATTAAAAATAGTGCTGCTGACTGGAGTCAGAAATAAACTTTATATTTCATTGAAGTGGATTTCATCATCCTTCAACTTCCAACTCTAAAGTACCATCAAGTGGTATCCCTTGCGTGACAAGTGCCTACAGAAGAAGCACTGCGAACATCAACAACAACAACCAGAAGCTTGAATCAGTGGAACACCAGAAACCCACTTGGAGACACACCCCAGCCTACTTATCACCAACAAGCAGCAGCTAGGAGATCTTATTATTATTATTATTATTATTATTATTATTATTATTATTATTATTATTATTATTTAATGTATTTGATTATGTTATTATTGCCGTTAATTATTATCTATTCATTTTTTTATAATTATTATTATTATTATTATTACTTACATTATTAATATTTTTAATATTTTTAATATTATTTTTTATTATTAATATTGATAATTTCTATTACCATTAAAATATATTTATATATACCTATTTGACTATAAATATATATATATATATCTAAACTATTATTCACTATTATATTATTAAGTGATATAATAAGATACTATAAGGTAATAAATAGTATAGTAAACATAGATGAATAGAGTAATGATAAGCAGTATATAATATACTAATGAAAGTCTAATAAGGATAGAGTAATAAGTAATAGTATAATATATATCTGATATCATAGAAGGTTATAAGTAGGAGTAAGTATAAAAGATAATAATTGTATAGAGACACTTCCTAAACATCACGAGAATGTAAGTTAGACCTCAAGTTGTATTCTGAGGTAAATTTGATCGTAGGACGTTAACGAGAGACAGGTGAAAGAGAGACCAGAGTTTTGTATCAATATGTTATGTTGTTAAAAAAATAGCTAGAGGAGCGGAGCATGAATATGAAAAAAATTAATACCGTAAATTAATAAAACATTACGTAGTATAAGCAAAAAAATTAATATAATTAAAGACTAATATATAATTAAAAAAATTAGATAATAAATTAATAATTGAATTAGAGTTAAAAAAATAATAATAATTAATAATTAAGTTAATAATATATTAATTAATAGATTTAAAAAAATTAATAATTAGCTTTAAATTTTATTTGAGATATTTCACCACAGCCAATTTCTTTTCTTAAATCATTTTAACTTTTAAAGAAAAATAAATGCAACACACACACATACATTCTACACACCAGAGCAATCACAGGACACACCACACAGCCAACACAGCACCGCACACAGCACACCGCAAGTGTACACACAGACACACACAACACCTTCTACACAATCACGCACACTGTCTAACACTACGCACACTGTCTACACACACAGATATCTGAGAGGAGCGACATTTGCAATTTTCCCTGCGAGAACAAGAATAAAATTTGTAACTAATGTTTAAAAAAAGTGCAAACGTGCATTAAAGCAAATGAAATTCTTTATCAGATAGAGATGAAAACAGGAGTAAAGAGATGGTTCTTGTTTGTCACAGGATAGTTACTTCTCATCCATTTAAATAAAACTTTGAAAAAAATGAGATACATTGTAATTAAAAAGGAACTACTTATCCCATTCAAAGCAAAATTCAGAATATCCTAGAAAAGATTTCATTAATCGACAATCAGCTTAATTTTCTTAAAACTTATTCAAAAAAGGAAGGAATTATTTGGTTAATAAATAAAGATTAAAAAATTTTAAATTTCTCTTTCTGGTCTGTGAAGAAAATGGTTAATATTTATTAGTTTACGAAGAGAACGGTTTACCTGCTTTCCATGGAGATATGCTCCGCAGCTTCGACTATATATGCAGTCAATGGAAGCACACACATTAAAAAAAATTGTTCCAATTTACGTCTTTTATTTTTTCTACGAACAGATTTTAAATTTAACTTGCCAGTAGAATAACGCAGTGTAATGTGAAAGTTTAACCGTGAACAGTATGTTTTGTGAGAACTCTAATATTTAGAGGCCTAGTTAGAAATTATATACATATACACATATACATAATATATATAAACGTATGGTGATATAATATATATATATATATATACATATATATATATATATATATATATATATATATTATATTATATATATATATGATATATTATATATATATATAATATATATTAATATAGTAGTATATAGTATATAATATATAATTATATAGTAATATTTATAATATAATATAGATTATATATATATATTATAGTATAATTAATATAGTAAGATTATATATATAATATACTAATATTATAATATTAGTATAGTCGTATAATGTTAATATAAGTAATAGTGTAATATATATCCCTAAGAAACTTTGGAATCTTTTTCATGATGTATTTATATTATTTTTATCAATAAAAGCGCCCGTTAGTCTTCAGTGGTTAGAGCATCAATCGCTACAACATAAAGTGAGCCGGTCCCAGGTTCGCACTGGTCCGGTGGAGAGAATCGTGAGCTGTTTTCTCTTGGCTTGGACTTAAGTCTTGCCGTCGCAATTTAAAATTGAGTACCCACCCCCTCCCTAGATTAGGGCTTCTGCACGTGAGCAGTGGTGTTTTTATCTGTAAAAAAAAATAACACGAAATTTTCATATTTAGATTGATAGTCAAACGATTAGAAGCAATATAAGATCAAAACTCTTGGTATTAATAATATTTATTTATATCTTCCTTTTTATCTGCCAATGTACTAACCAACTCTATTAATAAATTTTGAAAAGAATATCTTTTAAGATGTGTTAAAAGAACTTTTTAGAATAAGAGTTCTAAGGTAGTGGCATTAGGTTACACTCCAACTATATAACAACTTAGAGAGAATCTCTCTCACCATGCATTGTAGTAGACCTTGTAGAGATAACTATAATCACAAGAGAAGTCATTTTGGGTTAGAACATTTGGAATAAATGTTTACGGTTTTTTCAGGTAAATTATTGAACATCGGAATCACCAAGAGAAATTATGAGGCATTCTGCAATAAAGGCAGAAAAGTTTGAACTTCGATTACCTTTTATTATATTAGAGTAATATTGTCAAAAAAACTCTCACATGAATAAGAAAATTGTTTATTTTTTATTTTTATTTATTAAACTTTTAAGTTTTTTCTAAATATGTACAGAAAATATAAATATTAAAAGATTATATATATATAATAATATATATATATATATATATTATATATCATAGATATATTTATATATATATATGTTTATAATATACTATGATTATATATATAATAATGAGTATATATATATTATAAATATATGACATAAATATATTAGGGTATTATATATATAGTAGAGTAGTATATAATTATATTATATAGTATTAAAGTTTTAATAAACATATATTTAAAAAAAGTATAGTCTACCTCATTAAATAGAGGTCAAAAGGCGAAAAAGTTAATAAAAAGCCAGAGAGAATTCAAGCTACTGTCAGCATATTTTGTAGTTTGTTATACTACATTAACTGAACTCTTGGTGGTAAGAAGTAGTATTGTAGCAGATGAATATTAAAGTTCTTCTATTGATTGAAAGTGTTTAACCAAGAAGTTTTATAATACTTTAGCCAGTTCTGTAAATGGTTTTGTATGATCCCTACATTGGTGGTAGACAGAACCCTAAACAGTCAGTTTTAAGTAGTTAAAGATAGTGTTTTGAAGAGTAGTCACTTACTTCAACCTGTAGAATAATGATCATTATATATATAGGTAATATAATAGTAATATATATATATATATTATATATTATATATTATAAATAGTATTAAATAGTTAAAAAATATTAAAAATAAAATCAAATAATATATATTAAGTATAATCTATATAGATGAGTATATATATAATAGATATAGCAGATAGTAATATTATATATATATATGATATAGAGAACTATAATGAGATTATATATATATATATATATATTTATCAGTAATAATAATTATAGTAATATTATATCTATATATTATATATATATAGTATGTATATATATATGATTTAATAATATATTTATATATATATATATTATATATATATATAATATAAAGTATAAATAATATAATATATATATAATTGAATACTATTTATATATGTGTATTTATAATCATTAACTATATAATAGTATGATCTATAGTAATATTACTTAGTATATATATATATTATATTATATACAATTAATAGTCGATCTCCATGTTCAATGATTCTAATTTCTAAATCTCCTTTCTAGTAATTTGTATATTCTCTATAGTTTTTTTATTGATCTGGATATTTTTATATCTCTCTCAATCTGTTTTAACTATAATATCTATATGCTTCTAGTCAATCTAGTCTTTAAAGCAAACTTTTGCAGTTTTTGGCTATCTAAATATTCAACCTTGTCACTTCCTTAGTTATTTGTATGTGGTGCTTATCTGAGGTTTTTATGATCTAATAAGAAATTTCATGCAAAAAGTATTCCGTGCCTATCTTTTTATGTTTTATAGTTAATGATCTTTAAGAATAGTTGTCAATGAAGATGTGTAAATCTGAGTATTTTAAAATAAATCCAATCAAACCGATTTGATGAGTAATAAGCTTCCCAAAGACGCCGAACCGAGTTCATTTTTAGCGTTGGGTAAACGCAAGGAAATAAATTGACTGTGTATATTACACGCTTGTGCAGACTACCAACAAGTGATCTCAATTAAACTCAACTATTGATCAGAAACATTATGAGCAGATGTCAGAAGTAGTGAGACCCATGAAAGTTAATTTTGAACGCCTGCTTAGTATAAATTAGAGTACGGATGGGGTTAATAGGAAGGATTTTGGGAAGGTATTTCCGTGGGAATGAGGGAAATACGTGAGATAAAAAGGGGGAAAAAGGAAAGGTAGAAGACAAGGAGAAACCGCGATAATAAGTTATAATTAGCAGGAAGGTCATGTCTCATGATGAATTACAGACTCGCGGAAGAAGAATAGCTGCCAAGTTGCCTAATTAGTTTTAATTAGTGAAATAGCATAGAATAGGCATGCCTATAATCTTTTTAGTACAAAGCGAGAGAAGCTGGGAAATTACCGGCGTAGAATAAATTATATATATAAATATAGTATAGTATATACTATATATGATATATATATACTATATAGTATATTATATATTATTATTATATATAGTATATATAGTAAGTATATATATATAGTAAGATAAGAAACATATATATTATAATATATAAATGTATTGTTAAAATATAATAAGAATAATATAATAATAGTAATAGTATATATAATAATATATATATATATATTATGAATAGAGTAAATATAATATTATGTATGATTTTATAGTGTGTTAATCTTCTATATAACTAATATTATAACGTATATAGCAATCGTCAATAAGATTACTAAGCAGTATGAAATTATGAATACTCACTATAATACTATAAATAGTTTAATAATTGAGTATAAGAGATACTGGAGGTTGGAGATTAGTCACACTAATTATAGTTAGGATGTTTGATGGGATAATCAGAACAATCCTCTTGCAGTAAAAGGACGCAAAAGGCCTGAACACATGCTATTGACTGACACTTTCCACTAAGCAAGAGGAAGGCCAGAAGGCAAAATCGTGACGAAGAGAAAATTTAAGAAAGATTCTCATTTAAAAAGATTATAAAAGATTATGGAGGAGAGAGGATTGAGTTAGAATGTAAAATTAAGTATAAAGAGATAAATAGATGAATTAGTGAAAAATTTTGTCCATCTAACCTTCTCTAGCACATACTAATTTTCCTTAACGTATAAGGAATTGATGTGAATTTTTGAAATGAAAAGACTTTTAAACCGGAAAAATTACAACGGTGAAAAGATTATGAAGAAAGTAAATTGCATTTAATTAAAAAAAAGACGCAGAAAACAGAACAAGGAAAAGTAGTGCGTGAGAAGAGATTAGAGATAGATTAAGATGAGGATATGATAGGAGATAGATAGGTAGATGATGAATAGGATAGGATAAGATGGATAAGGAGAGTAAGGAAACATGGATATGATATGATAGAATAAGATAGGGATAGATAAGAGAGAGAGAGAGACAGGAAGAAGAGGCAGGGAGAGTTTTGAGGTAACATCAGATGGCAGAATAAAAAATATAATACAGGTATTTAAATTTAATTTTTTAAATCTCTCTCTCTTTCTCTCTCTCTTGCTTCTCTCTCTCTCTCTCACGCTCAGCTTCTCGTTCATCATCTTCTTCTTCAGAAATGTGAAAAAGTGTGTATGGAATTTGTCAAAGTAGACAAATATCTTTCTCTCTCTCTCTCTATCTATCTGACTCTATCTTTCTATTAATTTTAATTCAATTCTTCCATCTCCTCTCTCTCTCTCTCTCACAGTCTCAGTCATGCAGATCGAGTCAGATGTACTCGTCATCGATCTCATCACAATCTCTACGATGTCAGATCGTCTCGCATCTCGCTCTATCTGTCAGTCAGATGCATATCGAGTCATCTGTCATCGTCGTTCCTCTCGTCATCGAGAGACGAGAGAGAGAGACGAGAACATATGATCGATAATAGAGTAATTAAGAAGATTGAACTTATTCGTGTATTCTTCATAACATCTTAACAACATCGAAAAATCGCATCTCGTCTCAATTCCTCTCTCCTAAGACATTAGGGAAGACAATGAGTTAGGAAATATTATGCTAAGTTAAATTGAAGTGCTCTCCGTCTCTAAGAGAAGTGAATGAGCAAGAATGGTGGAAAAGAGAATTAATTGTATGAGAAAAAATTTTGAATTTAATAATTATTATGAGCGATTTCCCAAGTATTTTGCCAAAGATCAGTAAATAGAGTGCGATTGATGTAAGTTTTAAAGGAGGTAGAGGAGAGAGAGGAGAGAGAGAGAGAGAGAGAGCGACTGGTAATCGTGGTTTGTGTGTGTGTGAGTGAATAATATTTAACTGTTATTCGAAGATTTTTCCTAAATTTCAGTATTTAAAATAGCTAAGCCGAGTGTACACGTAGTTAATTAGACATCCAAGAAGGCGACGGTAGTTCTAAAAGAGCATGAAGAAGGTTATAAATACTAACTAATTTTCAGCATAATATATAGAAAAGTAGTTTGTCTCTTCTATCTTGGGTGGTAGAAGGTATTTGGTAACATGATTGACGAAAAACGTTTCTGCGTTAAGCCTTATGATTGTAGAAGCTTAGCCAAGTGAGTGGTAATTTATATATAACTCTTTTATATATTTCTTTAATCAATTAGTTTATGCATTGCTCACTACATTAGCGTGAATAGAAGGAACCCTCATGTTAGTTTCCAAGTAAGTAATATACTAAGTTTGAAGTGGTAGTCACTTGCCTCTCAGGACCTATATATATAATAGTATATTATATATATATATATATATATAAAGTTATAGCTAATATATTATATTATAGTATATAGTATTGTATCTTTATATAGTATATATATATTATGTGTATAACACTGCTACAATGTCCAACTCCGCCAGTGGTATGATCGGGTATTCAATAAATACGCCTTAAGTAATTTAAAGTCCGCTGCTGGTATGGTGAACCTGGGCCCTAGCAGAGTGTCCGCCGTAAGTGTTTGACGCCACAGCCGAGACGATATGGACATATAACTAAAGGCGCGAGATATTAGTTGCGGTGGTGAATAATATCACCACACGCCACAGGAACCATTGCGACAACATGTATATAGCTCTGAGAGTTTGGCCCGGTCCACGCTCGGTGCGTTAGACGACAAACAGGGCCCGGCGCGAAGAGTGGAAATACTTTAATAACCGGGGAGATATAGTGTGTTTGTGAAGTAGGACAACTGCTACAATTCAACGGCAGTGTGATAGGTATTGTATTTGCAAGGAAATAACGCTTCCGCCTTAAGTTAGAAGTTATATCAAGGGCTATTTATCACGTTGCCGCGGTGCCCTGGTTTGTTCGCTACGGGAGTCCCCGAGTGTGGGATGGGATAGCGGTGCGTCGTGGGTTCTGTTTGGTTCGGGTGATATATAACGTGTACAAAACACGGGGAGAGCCAATTCCTCGGCGCTTTACGTATTTAGACTCCAGGGTCGGTAGGCGGTGGGGTCGTCAAACACTGTACGCGGACATCTGACATAGGGCCCAGGTCATGCGCAATGCATCATTGGTAGGGGTGAAGATTTACTTAGAGGGGTTAATGTTTTGAAATAGTATAATATTATACATATATAGATTATAGATGATATATATATATATATGACTGAAAGTAGTATAGAGAGTAAAGAGAGAGATATATAGATAGAGAGAGAGTGCAAAGAGTATATATAATCTATTAGAAAATATGATACTTTCAGTTTTATAATATATATATATGTAGTATATTATATTATTTTGAAGCATCATATAAACATAAAACTGCTTATTCAACACTAATCTCACTATGAATATGAGAGATATTAAAATATATATTTGTTCATATGTGTGTGTGTGTGTTAATAAACCTATTGTCTTAATATATCTGTCAACCAAAATATCATATTTTCATTTCACTAATTTTCTCATTCATAGGTTTAGGAATATATTTTTTTTTCTCTTCTTTTCCGTCTTAATATTATCTAAGCCTGACATTCTACTTCTTCATAACACGCACCCATCCAAGCAACGAGTCTTTCTTTATCATAGAGATCAGTATAAAAGCTACAAATTTTCATCGTCTGTGGCTGTGTTTGATAGTGGGACTTATTTATCACGAAATAAAAATGCATGAACAAGTAGCTCAATATGAGAAGACAAATATATACATGGAGATAGTGTTTATCGAGTTAAGAGAGATATTAGTTGAGGAGGAGGAAAGAGTGTATGTTCAAAATTGCCCTCAAGAGAGCTCTTCGTTGGACAAAATTTCCAAAACAGGCAGGATAATGATGGAATGTGTAATAAGACTTGAGAGCACCAAAGACAGAGGCATGAAACCAGAGACCCAGCTTTAGACGAGGAGTGTGGGAGGTAGAACAGCGAGAGAAGAAATAAAATATCGCACTATTACAATTAATATGACTGCTTTGCAGAAACAGTCGAAATAATTTTATGAAGATTCATCCCCGTCAGCATTTTAAGGCATAATGAGTCTATATTTAAAAAAGACTTATTCTGAAGTTTGATTTTTTGTATTTAGATTCTATGTTGTTTCCGGTTTTTATTATACCGAACTTCTTGGGGTTATGTCGTGAAGCGCAATCGGAAAGACTTGAAAAAAAAGACGAAATTAAGCATATTGACTGGGTGTCATTTTAATAAAGTGTAACTCATATTTTAAGAACTACTGCCTATGAATGGCGACTTTTGAATCACCCTGACAGACTCGGGAAGAAGATAGTTGCCAAATAAGCAATTAGTAAACCACCGATTAAAATATTAAATCCCATAGCAACAATGACGTTAATAAGATAGGTTGCTATAGCAACGAAGATCATAACTCACGATCGGTTACCCTTATATTATTTATATATAATTTAAATATATATTATATATATGACAAAGTTTACCTATCTATATATATAATTATTATGTATATATATATAATATATTCTAAATATATATATATAATTATATATATATATAATATATATATATATAGTATATATATATTTATATTATATAGTTATATATCTAAATATAATATAAGTTAGTATAGCCTATATTTTATTATATAGTATATATAGGATGTACTAGCTATATGCTATACTATAAGATATAACATAATATATAGTATATATAAGTAATATATATATGAGGTTATAGTAATATAGATGCTAAATATAGTATATGATGTATAAATAGAGAATTCAGACTGATATAGGTAACATATAATACGCTAGATTAAACAATTGTGTAAACGGAGTTAGTGTGAAAAGTATACATAAGAAGGAAGCTCCGTTAAATAATAATAGAAGATGTGTGGAACTTTTGAGTTTGTAATTATTGTATAACATTACGGTATATATAGTTTAGGTCTATATATGTATATTACTTATATTACTATATTATATATAATACTCCTCGTGCAGTCAGAAGGAACATCACTTTCGATAAGCAAAGGAAAGGAAAGGCAAAATCGTGAAAGAGAAGGAAGAATAGAAATGTTCTCAAAGTTTCCGAATGAAACGAATGAAGATTCGGTAACTATTATATATTTCGAAAGACTTGGAAAACAGAGAAGCAAACCGCATAACACAATTGCTCTAATATAGCAAAAGATTATTAAAGATTTTTTTAAACGGAGCTGCGGTGCTGAAGAAGAGTGTCGTGTGTGTGTGTTGTGTTGTGAATTATATATATAGTGCTTATATATATATTAGTACATATAAATATATTATATTATACTATAGTATATATATAGTTATATATCTATATATATATATATATATATATATATTATATATATATATATATATATATATTATATAAGAGGAGAGAGAGAGAAGTAGAGAGAGAGAGAGAGAGAGGGATAGATAGATAGATAGATAGGGATAGATAGATAGATAGAATAGATAGATAGAGAAAGAGAGAGAGAAAAGAGAGAGAGAGAGAGGAGAGAAGAGAGAGACCAGGGAGAGTTTTGAGAGTAACATCAGCTGGTAAAAGCATTAAATATAAATTTTATTTCATTCATTTTATTATCTCTCTCTCTCTCTTCTCTCTCTGTCTCTACATATATATATATATATATTTTATTTATTCTAACAATGTATAGTAACATAGTAGCTTAATAATATTCCCTTAGTTATAAAGTTAGTATATAATATATATATATATATATATAAATATAGTATAAAATATATATACAATAAGAATATTGATAAGTATAATTATATATATATAGAATATAAGATATAGTAAGATATATATATATAATATAGTTATATATATATAGTATTACCATTATTATGATAATAGTATAATAAGATAGATAGTATAGTAAGAGATTAGTAACTGAGTAAGTATAAGAATGTTTATTTCATTTCTAACTACCGAGACTTCATCCGAGATACAGAGCACAAGACACCTCATCGACTCGAGGGAGGAGAACTGTAAATAGCTACACCCACAATGAATGACTGGCCGATGTATAAGAATCACGCTAACCCGCTTGAGACTCTCCGAGAGCAAAATCATATCCTTATACGAACTACGAATCCTAATAATACCTTAATTATTTGTTTAACCCTCCCCACCCGAATCCCTCCCAAGCCAAACCAACTCGCTCAACTTCCCCAGACGGTCATCATTTTAGTTTACCCCCGCCTCTCTTTCACTCACTTTACTTAACTTGGGACAGCATTGACTGACCTACAATCGGACCTACCTTCCTATTTCTTATTTCCCTTAGAACTCCCCCCATGCATACGCTCCACTCTCTAAAAAAAACACATAACATACAACTAACTACAAAAAACCAATAATACTCAAATGGCCACGAGATATAACTAAATTATAATTTGAAACTTTCACATTAAGCCAACACAAAATCCAGCGACATAACATCCCTTCTCACCTCCATCACTTACTTAAACAAAACAATTAACAAAATCTGCAAACCTACACATACCAAAGGGAACACGAAAATCATATAAACGACCTCAAGCTCAACTTTTTACCAGAAATCGACAACCACATTAAACAAAGAAACTCCTTTTCGAAAACTCAAATCGATATAACCCCCGTAGCACATCACTCTAACCAACCACATAACAAAAATCTAAACAACCAATCACTAACAGCCATAACCACGAAACACTCCACTAAAAATTCTCTGAAATACCTCCAACAAAACATCTCAACGCAAGATTAATAAGGACAAACCTGGCAGGCTTATCAAAAAAGCTTAAACCAATTTTCACGAAACGAACCCCCACCATCTCACTGAATCCCATTCCTCTACCTAACACCTCCTCCCCTCCCTAAACACACAAGCAGCAGTCTCGTCTAAACATTACTCAAAGGCCTAGCCCCCATAACACCCCCCGTAACAGGAAAACAAAAAAGCAACTCTTAAAAAACTCAAACTAGATCTCAACCCATACCTCCATTCACAACAATCATGGGAGTAAAGAAACCATTAAAACCCTCAAAAATTTAAAAGCATCAGGGCCCAGACTCCATATCCAACCTGCACTTAAAACCGCTGGGAGATAAGCAATCCTCCTTGATTCGCACAGACAGTCTTCAATAATCTGGAACTCAACTACTTCCCCCAATCTGAGAAACAAGCATACATTAATCCCCTGAAACTCAAGACCGAAACAAAAGTATCCTCAACTTTCCCTGTACATCGCATAATTCTGCTGCGACAATTTTATCCCTATATGCTCTATTGTTTTCCAATATTAATGTAAAATGATTGGCTAGAGAAATTAATATTATAAATATAGAAATTTTACCCAGATATATTGCCTCTCTTACCTCAGAACTTTATCCACAGCATAACGGGATGTTACTTAATAAGACAACCCACGTCTACAACCTACACCCACTCACTTTCCTCACAATCATGCATATATAGTTATATATATTAGTATATATACAAACACATGTTCATATTAAAACCTATTAAGGCTTTCCAAATACCAATACGTACTTACCCCATATGAATCAAATCTCAGCAGCAATATGAACATAGACTAAAAAGCCTTTTTAGACACGTCCCACACACCTGCCTAATTAAGAAAGAATTCCTCTCAATATTCTCACTTTATGAAAAAATAGTGGACAAAAAAATGGCTTTTCCCAATTTTCATCAGCCACCGTTTATAGTCAAAAGTATTTAAATAAAAACAACCTTCTCCCAACTCAATATTATTAAATTACTAAAACAGCGTGCACAGGAGCCATTTCTCTATCATCTATAACATATTTTTTTCATATTCCAGACCTTTTTACCTGCAGCCTAGACCCTACATACCAATCCACGCACTTCGCAATAATCCAACTAATTCCAAGCGCTCACATGCAAGATCTGACATTAGCCTTATTTTACCCAACAACTCCGCGTATAACGTAAACAACAGGCCACATACAAACAAACTACTCAAGAAATCAGGCGTCACTCTTTATGAATAGACTGGTAAACTTCAACCAATAGATATAGACGGTATGTTCTCCTTCAATCTCTCTTTAACTGCACCATATTAACCCCGGACTGACATTACAAATCCTGCTTACCCCTCCATTCCACTTAATATTGACTTACTGAACAATAAAAAAGTCATTCCAAAAATCTATATATACAAAAATCTCCAAAAGTACTAGGACATCCGCACAAATGTACTGATTTTCGTGATACCTACCTGCCATATGTGTACCAAAATCACTTCCCAACTCAACGAAACTAATCACTATCATAGCTCCGAACCCTTATGTCCCGAAACAATATACTCCAGCAAATCACTAGATAAACCACACTAGCCTATAACTAATCTAATAAGCAACGCTCTCATTAGAACTAATCATTAAATTACGCTTATCCCAGCATGGTTCCCTGCAATTTCAAATCACACACAAATACTAACTACCAACTCTACTCAGTTTTACTGGCCTAAGAATATTTATTAAACAGGTTGAGCACTAAAACCACCCCATCTCAATCTTATAACGATGAAACCTCCATCCCTACCCCATTTATCCAACCTCTGGAGAATGGTTACAGGATAGACCAATTTTTACTCATAGAAGAACGCCGTACCCAACCTCTATTCATTAGTCCTAAACTTAAAATTTCTCTTCTACCAATGACTCCTCTCGAACTGAAATAAAGGAACCTAAAATCCCCCCTTTATACTATATATATAGTATACGACAACTATTTTTTATTTTAATATTTATCAATATAACACTTATATATAGTAATTCCCCGCCCCTCTATTACCCGAATATATATATAGAGCCATGGAGACTCAGACATTTACCATATCCCACTACTACAACACTTATACCTATTTACAATATTAAACCGCCCAAATTAATTAACTTTATTAAAATATAGAATAATTATCCATTCTGCAATAATAATATATATAATTATATATATATATATATATAATACTATATTTATTATATTACTTATTATATTAGTATATTTATCATATTATATATATACTCATAGCAATACTTATAAGACATCTCGCTGCTATATGATATATATCTCACCTAAATAGATATAGATAAATACTAGTTACTGTATTAAGATATCTATAGATATAAGGTATAGTACCTAATAATGTAGTCATACTATATATATATATATCTATTATAATAATAGTAATATATATATATATATAAATATATATTATAATAATAAGCTTTCTATGATATTTTCGTAAGTCGTGGATGGCGCTCATAATATGTGCCGACTGACTCAACTCGCAGTTCTGTCCATTCAGTCTAAACATCTGCTTCCAGTTTTTGCATCTAGATTTTTCTCTCGTCTTCAGCTTTTCAGATTCTTACCGATGAACTTTTTTGCCGACCTGGATAGGATCTTCATTCCTGTGGAGGCTCTCAGTCACTAACTCTTGATGAAATTCAAATTACTTTTGAAAGAAGATTAACGTCTCACGCTTATACTAGACAACAGTCACCTTCCTTTCCACTTTGGCCACTACTCTTCACGATGTTCTCATCCAAACCTCCGTTCTCTGCAGTCAAGAAAACTACCCAACATCATTAAGTGTATTCCTATATCTCCTTCAACGGTCTCTCCCTAATCTGACTCTCATAGCAGATGTGTTGCACCACACAGAAAAAAACTACTTCTTCGGTCTCGCTGAACATTAAGAGACAAAAAAATTGTCCGCCTCTTCAAACCTCCCGATATTCGACACCTGCGTGTGCTCTTTTCGTTGGGTGGCCTGTAAAAGATCGCCTTATGCAGTTCTGTTCAAGGTATAGTGTGGGAATTTTCTTTTCTTTTCTCTGCATCAGCTAACTCTAGTTTAATATATAAGGGCTTAATTCGCCAATTGTTTGGAGTAACTTTTCAGACGCACCATCTGGAGTCTCCTCGCTAGGTCCACTTCTATTAAGATAGAGTCTCGACAGTGTAAAGCTACAAAGAGACCTCTAGAGGTTGAACCGCGGTGTCCCGTTCACTCTTTCAATGCGTTTTGTTCAACATGCCGCCTACTGATCGGTCTTCGATCAGTGTACGTTACCGTGCTTTATTCTCTTTCTATATGGTTCTACAACGCAGACGTTCGGAATGGTGAAGTGTGAGATCAGTGTGTCGCATTGCACTTTACATTGCGCGCTCCACCAGGGGCAGAAGTATAGGATGAATTAGGTATAATAGTATTACGTAGACATATAAGGGGTGTTATTGCTCTTAGTATTTTAAATTTTTTTATCGTTGAACAATCTGAAAAACACTCCAGACCTTTTCGTTGTGGTTGCCTTATGTCTTCTTTCTACTCCAGATCCCCTTCTGCTTAGTGATTCTGTGAGAACTCCTTGCGCAACTTCAGTTTTATTCCAAACTGTATTTAATCTTCCTCTCTTTTAAAGCCCATAATTAGTACTAAGCTTACCACCTTGAGAGTATATTTGTCGTTGGGGTTTGTGGCATTGTGAGCCTTATTGGTATATATCTAGTATTATAGTGAGCGGGTTTTTCCCTGTATTTATTATTTTCTGATCCCCTCTACTTAAGAAAAGTATAGCCAATCTAAATGATACATCATAGTAGGATAAAGATTATGTGAGTGGGCTAAGAACTGTCAAACATATTATATATATATATATATAATATAAATATTATATATTATTATTATAATATATATTTTATATATAATATATAATTATATATATATATTATATTAATATATATATTAATATATATATATATATATATATATATATAATATATATATATATTATATATAATATATATTATATATATCAATTAATATTTTTAATTAATATATAATATAGGCTATATATAATATATATATATACTATAATTTAATATATTATAATATAATATATATTATATATATATATATATATATATATATATATATAATATATTATATATAATATTATATATTATATATATAATTTTATATTATATTATATTTAATAATAATTATTTATATATTTAATATATATAAATATTAGATTTATATTATGTATTATAATATTATATATATATATCTATATATTATATTATATATATCTATATTATAGTTTTTATATATTAATATTATATATATATATTATATTAAATATAGTATATATATATATCTAATCTGTATATATATATATATACTATATAGATTAATATTATGATAGATAAAAGATCAAAGTTAAGACTTTCGTAGGTTAGTATATACATAACGTTTGAGCTCGATGGTATTACGAATTTTCCATAAAATTTTCCACAGAGTACAATAGAATTATTATAATATAATCAATCTTTAAATAAAAACTTTATTATGTCTACAGGGAATTTCTTGTCAATACCTTTCCCGTTTTATTTGAAAAGATTTATTTTTAAAAAATGGCAGAATAGAATTAATTGTTTTATTTATATATTAATATATTATTAATTATATATAATATACTTACTACTATATATAATATTAATAGTATATATATATTAATATTATATATTAGTATATATTATAATATATATTACTTATCCATTTTAATACTATATTATGTATATATTAATATAAATTATATATATTAATATATATATAGTATATATATTAATATATTCTAATATAGTATTATTAATTATAGCTATATTGTTCTTTTTTTGATATTTATAGATTTTTTTTTTAATTTATGTATATATAAATATTTTGAGGAATAGGCACCAAAAGATTCCATGCGATTTATGCGTGATGAGGTTCCAGCACGTTTTAGAAACATAGCCCATGTAGCCTTGACGACTAAGTATCCCGGCAAGTGGATAGGTAGGAATGGACCTGTACCATAGCTTGCACTATCGCCTGACCTCAATCCTTGAATTTTTATCTTTGGGATCACCTCAAGAACCTGATGCATGCCAATGAGATTCAAAATGAGGGACGCTTTACCAACGCGCAACCATTCGCAGAATTTCATAATGAATTTTTTTTCAGATGATTTATCATGTTTGTGATCGTTAAAGATTTAGCAGTTTTTCATCCTCTTGAGATTTCAACATTGCACAAAACACACTTGATAAATGATTCATTAGCTTTATCTATTTTAAAATATTTCAAGCCAATACTCTGAGCTATAACTACTTTTATAATTTTGCAAGAAAATTTGAGCAATAAAATTTAAAGATGACGAAAGATTTTCAAAAGGGAAATTATTATATACTCGAATATATGAGAGGTGCTACCCAAAGGTTCTAAGAATATGATTGCAAAACAAAAGTTGCTTATCGTACGTCCTAGTTTCCACAATCTCTTTCGAAGTAGTTCCCTTGATCATCTATTTAGCGATCCCAGCGTTTTCCCCATGATTCCATGCATCCCTAGAAGTTCTCAAGTGCGAGTGCTTTAAGGACCTCCTGTGATTCTGCTAGATTCTTCAATCGTGTTAAAACGACGCTCTTTCATCAGTAATTTTATTTTTGAGAATAGGAAAAAGTCGCAAGAGGCAAGGTCAAGGGAATAGGGTGTGTGTGTAATCACTGTAATGTTTTTGAAAGTCTGGAATTGTCGAACAACGAGTGATTTGTGAGAGGGCTCGTTATCATGGTGGAAAAACCAATTGTTTTTCTTCTACTTCTCTGGGCGTTTGAGCCGAATGCCCTATCCTCAGCCGCTACAAAATTTCACAGTAAAACTGTCCCGTATGATAGATTTACCAGGTGGTGAGAATTCCATGCTGGCAATCCCGTGAATGTTGAAAAAAAACATGGAATTCACATTGCTGCGAACTCTTATTAACTTTTTTCGACTATGGCGAATTTGGTAACTTCCACTGCGACGCCTACTTAGTCTCAGGATCATAACTGTAAATTCACGATTCAAGACCAGTTATTGGAGATGAAGTTTGGTTTATCTCTGACTTGTTTTGAGTTTCGTACAGACAGAAACGTGATCGACCCTCTATTCATTGCTCAGCAGTCTTGTCACAAATTTCGTTGAAATATGTCTCATGTTCAAAATGTCCAAAAAAATGCGTTGAACAGTCCCGTATGACACCTACTATCTCACAAACAAAGTGAATATTTCGCCTACGATCTGCAAAGATGGCCTTGAACTCTTGCTATGGTTTCCGGCATTGTCTTTGTTGACGGTTGTTCGGAACTTTCAACGTCATCGTCAGCTGTTCCTCCACCCTCGATGAGTTGTACCATAAATAGGTTTTGCTTTTGCTCATGGACTTATCTCCGAAGACTTATTGCAAGATACGATGTATTTTTTTTTAAAACAAAATTTAATGCAGATTCTTTGCTTGTTAAAATCTGTTTTATCGGTTGACTGACTCACAAAACATACAGCTCGCCACATCTAGCGGCAGTGTGCCAACAGCCACTCAGCTGAAAGGACTCGTTTTTTTGTTTAGCGCGATTTTGTAAGGGTAAGTTTCATTGATTTATTTAGATTTTTTTTTCAACCGATATGACAGATTTTAACAAGCAAAGAATCTGCATTAAATTTTATTTAAAAAAAAAACTGCTGAAGAAACCCATCGTATCTTGCAGGAAGTCGTCGGAGACAATGTCATGAGCAAAAGCAAAACCTATTTATGGTACAAACGCATCGAGGGCAGGGCGGAGGAACAACTGACGATGGCGTTGAGCGTTCCGGACGACCGTCAACAAAGACAACGCCGGAAACCATAGCAAGAGTCCAAGGCCATCTTTGCAGATCGTAGGCTAAATATTCACGATGTTTGTGAGATAATAATAGTCTAACGTGACTGTTCAACGCATTTGTTCGGACATTTTGAACTTGACACATTTAAACGAAATTTGTGCCAAGACTGCTGAGCAATGAATATAGGGTTGATCGCGTTTCTGTCTGTACGAAACTGGTACCACACTGACTAACAAAGCGCATACTGCTCGCTACATCTAGCGGCAGAAGGGCATACTACATCCAGTTCGCTGGGCTGTTCAAATTCCATGGAACTTTTGGGTAGCACTTTCGTACTGCTCCAGATAAGATATTCCTTGCTAAATGTTAATTTTTCCTGGACTCACTCGCTTCAAATTATCATAGAGTGAATGTTTCTGTATAAATAATTTATAACATTTTATTTATAATAATTTATGTTATCGATATTTAAATTTTTTAAATGTTTAAATGTTTTTTTTATATATAATTATAAGATAAGGAAGGAAATATATTTTATAATTGAAATATATATCATGAAGTTTCAGTTATGTTTTAAATTTTGCATTGCAATACTTTTCATCCATTTTTTTTCTTTTCAATGAAAGGTTGGACTCTCATCTGGTGTTGTTCGTTTAAAGTTGAACAAGAATGAAGATAGAAAGAAAGTAAAGTGGACTAACGACACTGTTGATAATGAACACATGGGCAAAAAAAAGTCAAAATGTAATTATTATTATTATTATTATTATTATTATTATTATTATTATTATTATTATTATTATTATTATTATTATTATTATTATTATTATTATTATTATTATTATTATTATTATAATTATTATTTTAATTATTATTATTATTGACTCTCTCAATTATTTTTATTATAGTGTTAGAATTTTTTCTTGGGGTTCATTCCATAATTTATGAACTAGTGATGCACTATGTCTTAATGTTTCCTAAGTCGATTAATCAGCATATTTTTTTTTGTTACCAAGAACCTTTTGATCAAATTTGTACTAACAGGCACATAACGCAAGCCACAAGGTAATATAAAATTTATTAATGAGCTGTAATGTGTAAAGTTTAATTTGAAGACGCTAATAAACTTCTTCATATTTCTTATTGCTTGTTTTAATCAGTTTTACACTCACTGCTTAGAAAAAAGGCTTGAGATAGCTCCCTGAATATAAATTTTAATTCCACAATATTTGTCACTTTAATTAACAACTCCAGAGAAGAAATCCAGATAGTGGGACAAATATATATGGTAGCTCTGATGAAAAATTACAATATTTTTAACACCTTCTTTACATCAGTGTTTGCTGATGAAAAGTTTGGTAAAACTTGTATCAACGAGCAGAGTAGTGATTGTTTTATATTTATTTAATATTGATGGCAATTTATGATTTACTTTAATATATTGACTACATTAGGTTTGCAGGTCTTAATAGTACACATGGCTGAACCCTGAAGGAAGGTAGAAATAGTATTGCATTTGGTTTATATTTAATAGGTTCCTTTATTTTTGTGATATGCTAATGGACTGGAATGTTTTACCAAGGTAACAGAGATGACTTTATTACAGGCCAGTTAGTTTGACCCCATTAGTTGTAAAAGTTGTAGAGAAAATATTGAATAGTCAAATAGATAAACATTAGTCAACAGTGAGATTTTGCGAGACTCAACATGGCTAATCATATCAGAAGAATGTTTTGGGATTTATGGAGCATATTACTGAGAGCATCGACCAAAAGGAACCAGTTGATATGGCATATCTGAATTCTAGCAAAACTTTTGATAAGGTACCTCATAAAAATTGATTTACAAATTATCTCCTTGTTGTTTTGAAAGGGTTGTCCATAATTTGATAGGAATGGAGGAGTGGTTGGAGGAGAGAAGACAATTTGTAGTATTTAATTACTATAAATTAGTGATGTGCCAGAACTGAATCGTTGGCCAATACCAATACTCTCATTGATGCTACTGCCAATACCAATACTGGAATTTCAGCAAATACCAATACAAATACCAATACTTCATATTTAAAGATATTATGTATGAAAAAGACCACCTATTATTTATATTTTATAAACTTCTCTAAAAGAAGTTTCAAGAGCATTAACATATTGTTACTTTAACCTTTTTTTTTTACACATTAAAAGACTGAACAGTATTGACACATTTTGACCAATACCAATACCCGGAAAAATGGCCAATACTGGCCAATACCAATACTTTGGCACATCCCTACTATAAATCATCATGGGAGCTTATGAATAGTTGAGTTCTTCAGGGTTTTGTGTTGTATTGTGTTGTGTTAATGATTTGGATAAAGGAATAAAATGTTTTTAACTTTTTTAAGTTTGCTGATGATACTAAGCTGTCTAATCCTGTTAAAGGTATTGAAGGATCTATGAAGGTTCATTGTAATTTAAATAACTTATTTAGTGGTTGGGCTGAAAACTGGTAAATGAATTTTAATTTTAAAAAGTGTAGATTCTTCACCTGGATTATTCTAATTTTAATTTCGAAATGTAGCATTGTATAGGAGCCAGGAATAGAGTTAACAAGATGTTAGGAATTTTAAATTATAATGTTAATTATAAAAATAACGAAGTGATCCTTAAGCTCTATAATGGTTATGTTTAAACTATTGATTGAATACTGTGCACAGGCTTGTTCTCCTTCAAATAAAGACTATTTCGCTGGAGGCTACAAATCGCAGAGCAACAAGAATGATATTTTTTTTTATTTAAAAACGCGAGTTACAAGGATAGACTAAAAGAACTTGATGTTTTCTGTAGAGAGGAAATATATTAAAGGGGATGTGATTCAGGTTTGCAAAATGTTTTTCGTTAATTTACAGTTTGTATATGAGTAAGTTCTTTTCATTAGAACATAATAGGATCACCAAAGATCATATAAAAAAGATAAAGAAGGTATGTCATCTATATGTGAGAAAGTATTTTTTCGGTAGCAGGGTGGTTAATATTTGGAATGTTTATCACAGGATATGATTGAGAGTTAGCCCTTTTTCAATCTTAAAACAAAAGTTTAATCAGGATATGACTTTTCAAGGTATACTTGACTCCGCTTTTAAAGACTATATTTGAATGTGCAGTTTTTTTAATGACTTTATCAATGTTAGGTATAGAACATGGGCTCATTTTGAATCCATTGCACTTTTGGGGGATATTTTTGACAAACCTTTGAAGTGTTCGGTATTGGTGATTTGTTTTTTTATGTTGGCTTAGTTAGCATATTTGTTTATTATTTAGCTTAATAAATTGCATATGTAATTATGGACTCTGTTTAATTATTTCCCAGATTATCAAAATCACACCCACACACATGAAAAAAAAAATAGATAAATAATTGTTACAATTCCTGTTTAACACAACATTGTAGTGAAAGAGAGAGAAAAATTTTAACTACAAAATACATTATATCTTCACACCTCACCCATCACTTGGGAGGAAGTGGGGAAGATTATATTAGTGACAAAAAAAAGGATATTTGGCAGAGGAAACACTTTTACAGAATGATGGCTCGCAGCGGAATCCCATCACATGGAGAACATCTAGCATTATACTGTCGTCAAGATTTGCTTAAAAAAAGTAATGTCCTTTTGGGAATTGACAAATGTTCTACGCAAGTATGCATAAATGATGAAATGGATATAAGTTAATCAAGCCTTCTTTGAAAGATCATCAAATGAGTGGTTGCCATACCAAAAAGTACCTATTAAGTCTCCTGATGCTAACTACTTGACCGACTAACCAGTGCATCACTAGATTATAACGTATTATTTATATAAAATATATTCCTATATATTTAATTAAAGTTTATGAATTTTCAATGTTATTTTCTTGATGTGAGGAGCAAAGGTTCCTTATGTGGGTTTTTGCTTAGGTTTGTAATTCACGGTATATTTTGGTGGTTAATTCTGTGCATTATATGTATATGTATATAGGTTCTTATTTCAATTTTTATTAATACAATTTTTTAGTCTCTTTCAGGTATATGATTTTCTGTTCTTGTATTTATTTATTTTCTTGTTTTAATGTAACTATGTTATATGATGTGTATCATACTTGCAGGTTGTTGTGTGTATGTTCGTCCTAAAGCCTTCAACGAAAGTAGTTCTGAAGACGATTCCGATGGTGAATGTGAACACTGCTCGGGACACATTGAGAAGCGCAAACAGAAACCCATTCCCCCCGAACACAAAGGTAGTAAGGAGTGTTTCTAATTTTAAAGTTATAGTAAATGATGTTTGTGTTTGCAGTTTTGTATTTATTAAAGGGTAGATTGGGAGATCTTTAAAGCAAAAATTTCAGTTTTGAGGATAGAAGGAAGTTATTGGAAAAGATTTTCCCCAATTTTTGTTATGTAATAGGTTCGTTTATTTCCTGATCATGAATTCGTCCCCCCCCCCCAGAAAAAAAAAAAAAAAAAAAAAAAAATATATAATATATTAATATATATATATTATATATATATATATATATATATATATATATATATATATATATAATAAATATATATATATATATATATATATATATATATATTATATAATTCTTTAGGCATGCTAGGTGTGAGAAAATTGATAAAATGAGAATGAACGATTAGAGAGTTGTGTGTGTGAAGAAAGGGGTAAATGAGAGAATAATGAAAGTATGTTGAGATGGTTTGGTCTGTGGAAAGGGATAATTGATAGTCGGTTGGTTAAGCGAGATTATTAGTGGCGATGTGGGAACCGAAGGCTTGGGAGGAACCGAAGAAAAAGTGGATGAGTTCAGTAAAGCGAAGTCTGAAGGAGAGAAAATTGTGAATTGCAGAGGCGAGGAATAGAGGTGATATAGGAGTGATGGCGGGCGTCTGTGATGGGGTTATGGTAGTGGCCCACCTTGGCCAAGGGATGAACCTTACACTGACGATTTACCATAGTGAAGGTCCGGCGCCGTCCGTTGGGGGGGAAGCCTCTAGGGGGGATTTTCTCCTCTTCGTCGTTGACGATTCCTCACTAATTATGGTTACAAGAGGGGCGTAAAGCTGGCTTTTCTTTTCGACTTTTGTCATGTTCTTCTACGCTTTTTCTTTTTCGACATGATACGCACCTTACCCCCAGTCTTGGAAAGAGAAGATTGAAGAAAGAAGAAATATTATTATTATATTATATATTATATTTATATATATATATATATTATATATATATATATAATATATATATATATATAATATATATAAATATATATATATATATATAATATTCTTCTTCTTTCTTCACCTTCCTCTTTGCCCCAAGATTTGGGTAAGGTGCCTGTTACAAGAATCGAAAAGAAAAGCAGTTAGGAGAAACATGACAAACGTCAGAAAGAAAGCCCAGCCTTACCGCCCCTCTGTACATTAATTAGTGAGAGCTCGTCACAGACAAAAAAACCACCCTAGAGCATCATGGACCGCGACGGACCCTCACTATGGTAAATCGTCAATTGTAAGGGTTATCCCCTGGCCCAGGTGGGCCAACAACCATGCCCCCCATACAAAAAACCCGCATTCTCTCCTATCCATGCACCTTTATTTCTCGCCATTGCCAAACTCACATTTCTTCTCCTCTCAGAATTCGTTCACCGACTCAATCCACTTCCTCTTCGTCTCCCAGCCGTCGGTCCCAACACACTCTCCAATACATCCCTACCAAACCGGCTATTCATTCATCCCTTTTCCACATGACCAACCATCTCAAACCATACTTTCATTTATTCTTGCATTTACTCCTTTCTTCAACCACACAACTCTCTAGGTTCATTCCTCACTTTATTAATTCTTTTCACACCTAGCATGACCTAAGATTGTCCATCTGAACCACCATTTGAACTTTTAGATCTATACTTCTTATTCCAGACCAGTCTCACTTACCATACAATAACACAGTAACAACATACCCTCATGAAGACTCTTAGCGCACTCAAGACTTAGTTCCCTTTAACATTCACCAACGATTTTAATTGCACCAGACAACCTTCCAGCATTCATAACTTCCTACTACACTCTGCGATCATTCCTTCCCTTCTCATCCAACATATACCTAAATATTTAAAACTCAGACACTTGCTCAGCTGCTCATTTCATCTAACATAACTTCACACTGAGACTGTCCTCACTCACAACCAAACCTCCCTCTTATCTACGTTACTTTCAAAAAACCCTCCTTTTACATACCCTGCCAATCTCTCTTACAAACCTCTCAAACTCTCTTCAGATTCGCCACACAAAAAACCAAATCATTCCGCATACAATAAGGGGGCACCCTCCACTCTCTCCATTCTCCATCATTTAACACCATTTCTGCCATCCCACCTCGAATTCTTCATAACCCCATCCTATACACATTGGATAACCAAGGAGATTAACCAAAAACCCTGTCCGCTATTAATCCTAATTCCTAAACCAATCACCATTACAACTATTTATTCTTACACACGTTCACTATCGTCATACATATTTTGATTCCATTTCAGAAGCCTCCACCAACACCATATATCACTAATACCTGCCTATAATATATATATATATATAATAATAATATAATATATATATGATTATAATATATATATATATATAATATATATAATATATATATTATATATATATATATATATATATATTTATTATTATATATAATATAATATATATATATTATATATAGCGAGAGAGAGAGAGTGGGGAGAGAGAGAGTGGTGAGAAAGAGAGAGAGAGAGAGAGAGAGATTTGGCAGGGTATGTAAAGGAGGGTTTTGAAAGTAAACGTAGATAAGAGTAAGGTTATGGTTGTGAGTGTGAGGGACAGTCCTCAGTGTTGAAGTTATGTTAGATGGTGAGCAGCTGGAGCAAGTGTCTGAGTTTAAATATTTAGGGTATGTGGTTGGATGAGAAGGGAACGATGATGCAGAGTGTAGTATTAGGAAATTGTGAATGGCAGGAAGGTTGCTGATGCAATTAAATCGTTGTTGAATGTATAAGGACTAAGTCTTGAGTCGCTAGAGTCTTAACATGAGGGTATGTGTTACCTGTGTTATTTGTATGGTAGTGAGAAGAGACTATGGTCTGGAATTAAGAAATATAGATCTAAAGTTCAATCGTGTTCAGATGGACCAAATTTAGGGCATGCTAGTGTTGAGAAGAAGAATAAAATGAGAATGAAGTATTATAGAGTTGTGTTGTGTGAAGAAAGGGGTAAATGAGAGAATAAATGAAAGTACGTTGAGATGGTTTGGTCACGTGGAAAGGATGAATGATAGTCGGTTGGTAAGCGGATGTATAGTGGAGAGTGTGTTAGGGAACCAACCGGCTGGGAGACCGAAGAGAAAGTGGATTTGAGTCGGTTGAACTAATGAATGAAGGATAGAAGGTGTTAGTGCAGAGGCGAGAATAAAGGTGCATGATAGGAGCAGAATGGCGGGGTTTGTAATGGGGGCATTTGTTGTGGCCCACCTGGGCCAAGGGATTGAACCCTTACATTGACGATTTACCATAGTTGAGGGTCCGTCGCGGTCCCATGAAGCTTTATGGTGGATTTTCTGTCTGTGACGAGTTTTCACTAATAATGGTACAGAGGGGGCGGTTAAGGGAGGCTTTCTTTTCGACCTGTGTCATACTCTTCCCATACTCTTTTCTTTTTCCGATGCTTTGTAGCGCTCCTTACTCCAATCTTGGGAAATAAGGTTAGGTGAAGAAAGAAAGAATATATATTAATATTATACTTTAATAAATTTATAATAGTATATATATAATATATATCTATAATATATATATATATATATATATATATATATATTATATATATATATATATATATAAATATATAAAATCATCATCATCATTATTATCCACCTTTTCTCCCCAAGACTGGGGGTAAGGTGCCTAACATGCACCGGAAACAGAAAAGTAGTAGAAGAATATGACGCAAGTCGAAAAAAAAGCCCAGCCTTACCGTCCCCTTTATACCTTTTAGTGAGAACTCGTCGCAGTTAGAAAATCCACCCTAGAGCTTCACGGAACCGCAACGGACCCTCACTATGGCATCTCGTCAATGTGGGGCTCATCCCTTGGGCCGGTGGGCGGGGGGACCACAAATACACCCCCTCACAAAACCCCGTCATTCACTCCTATTATTCACCTTGCTTCTCGCCTCTGCCAAACTTACACTCCTCTCCTCCAGGCATTCATTAACTGTTTTAATCCACTTTTTCTTCGGTCTCCCAGCCGGTCAATTCCCAGCACACTCACCATTATATATCCGCTTAACCAATCGATTATCATCCATCCTTTCCACATGACCAAACCATCTCAATGTGCTTTCATTTATTACTCATTTACTCCTTTCTTCACACCACACAACTCCCTAATGCGTTCATTCCTCATTTTATCAATTCTTCTCACACCTAACACGCCCCTAAGATTGTCCATCTGAACACATTGTACTTTAGATCTATACTCTTATTCCAAAACCATCGTTTCACTACTATACATTAACAGAGTTAACAACATACCCTCATGTAAGACTAGCGCACTCAAAACTTGGTCCCTTTACATCCACCAAGGATTTAATTGCACCAGCCACATTCCTACCATTCACATCTTTCCTACTATACTCTGCATCATCTGTTCCCTTTTCATCCAACATATATCCTAAATATTTAAACTCAGACACTTGTTCCAGTTGCTCACCATCTAACAAACTTCACACCGAGGACTGTCCTCACTTCACAACCATAACCTTACTCTTATCTACGTTTGCTTTCAATCCCCTCCTTTTACACACCTTGCCAAATCTCTTTATCAATGCTCTCAAACTCTCTTCAGATTCGCCACACAAAACCAAATTTTCTGCCTATAATAGGGAGGGCACCCTCCACTCATCTCCATTTTCCATCATTCTAACACCATTTCCTGCTTCCCCACCTCTAATTCTTTCATAACCCCTTCCTATACAAATCGAACAACCAAGGAGGCATAACACATCCCTGCCTTACTCTCGCTATTAATATTAAACCAAATCACTTTCAACTCCATTTATTCTTACACACGCTTCACTATATATATATATATATATATATATAATATTATAATATAATATATAAGATATAAATATATAATATAACTAATATATATATATATATATACTAATATATTTATATATATATATATATATCATATATATATATTATATATGAACCCTTGTTCATAGGTTGTGAATTGTGATGTTCATAGGTTGTGATGTGTAACGCTCACAAGCAGCGCAACCGTCAGGGTTCACCTTGGGGGGAAGTCTCAAGAATTTCAAGAATCAAGAATTTCTGCCCCGGGGGGGGGGTTCTGCAAGATTACACAATTCCCCCCCCCCCCCCCCCCCCCCCCGGGTTACTGCCAAAAGGAGCCAGGCCAGGGCCGAGCCCACAGTCATATTTTACGCTACTTTACTATCGCCCTCCTTCTACTTACTTATCTATGTCTCAATTCTGCCTTTTCTGTCTATTACTCTCATTGTAGGGAGACTACTACTCCTACGGTCGGGAGATGTCGAGAGCAACCCGGGTCCCCCTAAATATTACTTCCCTATTTGCCAAAAACAAGTTGGACTAAATAGCATTCAGTGTAATGTTTGCCTGGGATGGGTACACCTGTCCTGCTCACCATTCCGAACCCTCCCCAGATACAGTATGGGCTACACTTGTACAACCTGTACCCCCACACCACCAACCAAAACCCTCTTCCGACTAAACCTAATCCCCAAACACTCGACATACTACAGTTCAATATTAATGGCTTAACCAACAAATCCATAGAACTTAACCATTTCCTGAAAAAAACACAACATCCACATAGCTATCATACAAGAAGCCTCCCTCGCCCAAAACACCCCTCTCCCCACTTTCTATGGTTACGACGCCATATATTCCGCCCAACCTCCTCAACACTCCCTTTTAACACTGATCCACAACAGGCATTACCTTATCATGATTACACTACTAACACTTCACAACATCCACTCCCCGCCGCCATTAATAAAATCCCAATCTTGTTCTATACTCCTGAACAAGACCACCTACAACATCTTCAACCTTTATAATCGCCACCCGACCACCCCAAACAACCTCACACCCCCCCTATCAACAATAGCTAACATACCCAAATACTTATCCTTGGAGGGCGACTTAAACCCCACCCACACTGCCTTTGGTACGAAGATACCCATTCCGATCCCCGGGGAAACCATATCCTTAATGAATTGGAATCCCGAATATTTTTAACTCAGAAAAACTACCCCACCAGAATCCTTCCCCAAGCCAATCAATCCCCAACCTTCACCAGACGTCACATTTTGTTCCCACTCCCTACATCACAGACTAACGTGGGACACAACCACCGACCTACAATTGCGGATCATCTTCCCTATCCCCATATCTTATGGCACCCCCCCCCCCACCAAACTCCCAAAAAAAAAAGACCATCACATACACTAACTACAAAAAAGCTAACTGGACAGAATTTACTATAACCATATCGAATCCCATATAAACCCTACACCAATACACGACATAACATCTTTTAACACCTCCACATCTTCATTTAAACACACAATCATCAAATCAGCCAATCTCTACATACCTAAGGGGCACAGAAAATCCTACAATCCTAAACTATCCCCCGAAATCAGTCAACTTATTAAACAAAGAAACTCCCTCCGAAAACTCAGACCATACACCACATTAACCACAAACCAAATAACTAACCTAAACACTCAGATCTCTAATCTCATAACCACCAACACCACAAACAAGTTTACAGAATACCTACAAAGCAACATCTCACGCGTTGGTTATAAGTATCCCTTGCAGGTTATCAAAAAACTTTCACAAAAAAACCCCCATCCCCACCACGAATCCCATCCTTGCCCGACAAACTCCCTCCCTTCCTCAAAACAACAAGCAGACAGCCTCGCAAAACACCACGCTAATATCTCCCGTAAACCAACTCAACATTAATAGGTTAACAAAAAAACAACTCAAAAAAACTTCCCTCAGATCACACCCCTCAACTCCTTTTACAACCAACATGATATCAGAGACCATCAAAACCCTTAGAAATTCACCACAACAGGACCAGACTCAATCTCAAACTTCCACCTGAAACACCTAGGAGTAAAAGAAGCAATTCTCCTCATCACAGAAATCTTTAACAAATCCTGGAAACTCAATTAATATACCCCCAATCTTAAAACAAGCACTTTCATTTATCCCAAAACTGAAACAAAAAAAACCCCATTCCCCTCCTCCTATCGCCCAATCTTTCTTCTCTCCACCATCCCATCAATCAAAACTTAATATTAAAAAAATATTCCCCACTTATCACCCTCCCAGAATTCCAACATGAATTTAAAGGCAATCATTCAACAACAACAGCCCTCACCTCCCTCAAACAACACATAATTAATGGCTTCAACCAATCCCCATCACACAGATCCATACTTACAGCCATCGACATTAACAAAGCCTTTGACACTGTCCCCACATACATCCTTATACAAAAAAATCCTTCAATCCCCCTAGAAAACAATGATAAAAAGTGGCTCTCAAATTTCCTTACCAATAGATTCGCCAAAGTCCTCCATAAAAAACACCCTCTCACACTCCATAAAACTACAAAACGGCGTACCCACGGCGCCATTCTCTCTCCATTCCTCTTCAATCTCTTAACAGCAGATTCTGCCCACCCTTACCAACCAATCCACCAAACTAATTACTTTACGCAGACGACATCAGGCTTATTTCCCAACATCCACTTGTAAATACAGCCACTCAACACACCCAAGGAGACCATACTAATTTATTAGAAAACTTGGCTACTTCACCATTAGAAATGACAGCCTTCCCCCTTAAATCCTCCATCACCCTCCAACCACAGACCCCACCAAATCCTCATATCCACCCAATTAGGTTCTACTTTGAACAAAACCCCCCTCCCCCTAAACACAAAAACCCAAAAAATATTTAGGGACTCACTTACGACACACACATGATCTTTCCCTCCCCCACATCGACCAAATTACTTCCTCAACCCAACGGAAAATCAAAACACCCTCGAACTCGCTCCCCAACACAACAATAAGATTCAGCGACCAGAAAAAACCCTAACCACAATCTACCAAACAAACTCGTTTAGAACTAATATAAAACTATGCTCCCCCGCATGGGATTCCAGCACTATCACAATCCAAATTTAATAAATTACAAGTTACACAAAACACTTCCCTTAGAGTTATCACTGGATGTACCTAAAAACAACCCCCATCAGCACTTGACATGACGAGACACACATCCTTCCCTTCCCTACCCACTTGAAGATGGTAGGGACACAATTTTTCCAGAAAAACACTCAATCCACCCACCCATGCCACCTAATACTCTCTAAACGCCCCCCGACACAGACTGAAATCCCCCCCCTCACCAGCCAAACTATATAATGACATCTACAACAACATCCCTCTCCCCCACCCCCCAAACAGGTCTTGGCTCTTCTCACATCCATTACACCATTAAACTAAACACATATCTTACAAAACCGTGCCCCAATAACAGTCTTACTAAATACCCCATCCCCAAACATCTCCCCTACAGAAGAATCACTTTCCAGAAGAGACAAATTAACCTCGCCCAGAGCAGATCAGGCCACCACCCAAATCTTTTGCAATATAAATTCAGATCAAATTGCCACGTAATATCCCCATCTGCACTAGATGTCGTATATCCCAGGACAACAATGGAGGAATTCCTTCTGGAGTGCCTCCGCCCTCCGATGCCCCCGTTACCACCTTCACCTGTTAACTTTCTCTTCTCGACCTGTGAACAGCCCAGAGCATGCCGCTTCTGGAGGGCGTTGTGGCCCCTCCAATAAGGTGGCCAGGGCAAAAATATATAATATATAATTATATATATATATATATAATATAGTATATATATATATAATATATATATATATATATATATATATATATATATATATATATATATATATAATATATATATATATATATATATATAATATACAACATGCCCCCATACAAAACCCCGCCATTCTCTCCTATCTTTCTTTCCTTTCTTTCTTCACCTTCCTCTTTGCCCCAAGATTGGGGGTAAGGTGCTGTACAAGCATCGGAAAAGAAAAGCAGTAGGAGAACATGACAAACGTCGAAAAGAAAGCCCAGCCTTACCGCCCCCTCTGTACATTAATTAGGACGAGCTCGTCACAACAGAAAATTCCACCCTAAAGCTTCATGGACAGCGACGGACCCTCACTATGGTACAATCGTCAATGTAAGGGTTCATGCCCCTGGCCCCAGGTGGGCCACAACCATGCCCCATACAAAACCCTGCATTCTCTTCCTATCATGCAACCTTTTATTCTAGCTCTGCCAACTCACATTTCTTTCCTTCAGACATTCGTCACCGACTCAATCCACTTTTCTCTCGGTCTCCCAGCTGTCGGTTCCCACACACACTCACACTATACATCCGCTAACCAACCGACTATCATTTCATCCTTTCCACATGACCAAACCATCTCAACATACTTTCATTTATTCTCTCATTTACCCCTTTCTTCACACCACACACTCTCAATACGTTCATTCTCTCTTTATAATTCTTCTCCCCACCTAGCAACACCCTAAGAATTTCCATCTGAACACCATTGAACTTTTAGATCTATATTCTTATTCCAAGACCATAGTCCATTCACTACCATACAATAACACAGGTAACAACATACCTATATTAGGACCCTAGCACACTCAAGACTTAGTTCCCTTTGCATCACCAACGATTAATTGCACCAGGCCACCTTCTGCCATTCACAACTTTGCCTACTAAACTCTCTTCAGATTCGCCACACAGAACCAAAATCATCCGCATATTTAATAGGTAGGCACCCTTCACTCTCACTAAACTCCATTCTCCACCATTCTTACACCATTTCCCCTGCCATCCCCCCCTCAAATTCTTTCATAACCATATATATATAGAATAACCCAAGAGACATAACACAACCCTGCTTACTCCGCTTTAATCCTAAACCAATCCCATTGACACCATTTATTCTTAATCACGCTTCACTATCGTCATACTACTTTTGATTCCACATAACCCCTTCACCACCAACACCATATATCACTACACCTGCCATAACGCTTCCTTTATTAACTCTATCATACGCCTGTGCAAATCCATTAAACCTAAATACAATTAATTCTTCTTCTCCCTCATTTTCTCAATCTTGTTTCAATGTAAAAAATTTTGATCCACACATCCTCTACCACTACCTAAACGCACCTTGTTCTTCACCAATCAGTTCCTTCAGTCACTCGACGCACTCTTTCGAACCAAAATACCAGGGCATATACCTCCCTAAACATCAGTTAAACTTATTTTCCCCTATAGAATATTCTACAGTTCCCCTTTTCTCCCTTACCTTATATAAGGGTTACTATTACCGCTTCCTCCAATCCCTTGGAACATACCCTCCACAAACGTTTTATTATACAACTAGAAATTTCCAATCAATCACCATCTCGCCTCCGTTCTTGATCATTTCACCAGTATTTCGAATCTATACCTGTCAGATTTACCATTTCTTTCAACTTTTTCACATCTAACCCATGACCCTACCTCCTTACTGAATACAACCTCATCCCCAAAATACCTATTCCTTCTTGCACCATCAAACCCCACACACATTCACTTATCACCTCTTCATTACTTTTAATATTTTGCAGATTCTCGAAGTGTTCTTTCCACACTCCTATCACACCTACTTCATCAATTACAAAAGCACCATCCCTATCATTATTCTAAGCAGATTTCCCCTTATTTCATTCTTAACCTTCGCGCTTCCTTCCAGAAGAAGCTTCCTATTCCTTGTAAGTCCCCATTCATTCCTCCTTTCAAAACTGTTCATTTTCCTCTTGTTTTCTCCTACGTAAACACCTTTTAGTATTTCTTTTTTTCCTCCTTATATTAATTCCAAGCATCTTTCGTGTGTGTGTGTGTGTGTGGCTTTTTTTTTTTTTAACCACGCTTCTTTTTTACTGTTAACCGCTTCATTCACCTCTTCATTCCAACATTCACTGTTAACCATTTTACTCCTACATTTTAACAGTTCACATACTCGCTTTGACTACTAACAATTGACTTCCTTCATTTGCCCTCCAGATTTGGTTCAGTATTCAACTTGTTCACATTCAAACGTTTTACTAGCGAGCCTCTTAGATACTTATCCTTATTGTCTTGCTCACTTAACTTCTCATTCTTTAATTTACCTACTTCCTTTCGTATCACCCTTCCTCCCATTCCAAGCCCCCCACTAACTAATTTAAATAGAACAAACTAATGATCCGATAATCCATTCCTAAACCCCTAACTGATTTAAAATTCAAACCATACTTCAACATCTCCTTTTTCACCAACACTAAATCAATCATACTTTTTTCAGATACCATATCTCACCTACCCAACTCTAGTATACTTATGGATACTCTTGTGTTAAAGAAAGTATTAACTTACACACATACTCTCTCTTCACAGAAATCCAATCACCTTCTACCATTCTCATTTTCTTCCCCGACACCCCAAAACCACTGTTATACCATCCCTTTTTGACCACTATCCAACCATTCAGGTCCCCCAAAACTATCAATCTGAAGCTCCTACTCACCCCATCCAGAAACATCATTCAGATTATCCAAAAAAATCGTACTCTCTTCACGTTTCCTCAGTTGGACCATACGTCACAACCACACATACCCTTGACCTTTTAAACTTAAATTTAACCATTAGAATTCTAGGGAGGACTCACACACACAAAGTCTACTGCTTGTACCACAGATCACTCATTCAAAATTGAACTCCTTCTCTTCCTCTCTCATTCATTTCCACACCAGCACACACACATTTCACACCACACCACTCAATTTCAACGTTTCCTTTCATCTTTGTTTCAGTCACAGCGAGCAAATCAAATTTGCCCTTTCTAAATACATCCATCACCTCTCTCCTCTTCTCCTCAAACAGTTTATTCTCTGACTTCTAATGTACCCATACGATTCATAACAATTTCGCCGAAAGATAGAAGGCCCGTTTACGGCGACACGACCCTCTCCGAGTCCTGCATTAGCATTCCTGGCAAGAAATAGATGGTAGTAGGCAGCCAACCCAACTATCACCGTCCCTTAGTCGGCTCCTACGACACGCAGGACCTCAATCGGCCTCCTCCAAAGATCGTTCAAATTTGTTATGTTCCAGATTGCTCTGGGATGATGATGATTATTTGGACACTCTAGGAGGAAGTGAGACACAGTCTTCGGGGCCCGGTTGCATTTTGTGCAGATATTTGACATGGTCTGGTTGATTTTAAACCTGTATTTGTAATATTGCAGGTTTGGGTGGTGGCCACATCTTAGTTTGGCTAAAGATGATTGGACTGTTAGAGGAAGATAGTCGAATTCGAATGCAATTTCTGGTGGATGTTCATTCAGTATATTGTTTGGTTGTCGGTCTCTTAAATAATTTTCAGTTATGTGTGTGTGTGTATTTGTTTTGTATAAGAAGTGTTGCTCTATGGGGGCCGGATGTTGTTTAGAATTTGTTTGTATAATAAGGCTGGGGAAGATGGATGTTGTTTTAGCCTGTGGTTAGTAGGGTTGGAAAGTGCATTGTATCATGGGTGTTGAGGTGTTTGTGTTTTAGCGTAGAACTGTGTACCTATCATTTCTAAATG
>JABUQX010067700.1:0-10000 GCA_015478945.1 Trachelipus rathkii
TTTAAAACTTAAATAATCAAAGAAGATCAAAAAAGAAAAAAGAACTAAAAAAAAACAAAAAAACATAAATAATAAATAAAAAAATATATATACACCAATAATAATAAAATATATTATATATATAGATATATAAGCTAAGTAACGCCGATAATAATAATATTAATAATATAATATAATAGTTATTATATAGTAATAATTATATTTAAAATATATATTATATATATAATTATAATATAATAATATTATAGTATTAGTAGCTTTATGATATATATATAGGTATATATCATATAGATTAGAATATAAGGGAGGGTTGGTATATATCATATATATATGAACATATTATAAAGGATAACCGTCTATATATATATATGATAATATAGTAAATACTAAATAAGTATAAAATATAATTAAGCGGTATATATATAGGGTAATAATAGGGGGTAACATCAAAATAAATAAAAAAAAAAAAGTATATTATATATATAGTATAGTATATTATATTATAATAATATATATATATATATATATTATATAATATATAATATAAATAATATAATAATATATATATAAAATATATATAATATAGTATAATATATATAATATAATAATATATAATATATATAATATATACTATATATATAATATAATATAATATATATATAATATATTAATATAAATATTATATAATATAATCATATATAAATTATTATATTAATATATATATAAATATATATAATTTATATATATATATACTATATAATATTATTAATATATATATATAATATATAATATATATATATATATAGTAACTATATAGTTTTAGGAATTAATGACTTTGACATATTCCAATGATAAATAAAACTAAATAGCGTAATCAAAAAATAGACATACCTGAACACCAAAATCAAGAATATAGCATCGTGATAATTTAATATTATTATATACTATAGTATAATAATATAATATAAAGTATATATAATTATATATTAATATATATATATATAGATATATATATATATATATAAATATATATATAAATATAATATTATATATTTATATATTATATATATATATATTAAATCATATATAATATTATATATATGTATATTAATATAAATATAGTATATATATATATATAATATATATAATAAGTATCGTAATATATTAATTGCATAGTAACCGGAATACAAAATTTAAGACAATTTCGGTACAAAAATAATTAAGTTAGGCCGACGTAGTTTTCGGGTTGGAAATATATTATATATATATTATAGAATTATATATGTATAATATAGTATATATATAATATATTAATATATAGTATATATATATAATAATAATTATATAATATATATAAATATATATAATATATATATATATAATAATATATAAATAATTTTATTATATATAATATAAAATTAATAATATTATTATATATATATATATATAGGATATAAAGTAGTATTGTATATATATATATAAATATATATATATAATATAGTTATATATTATATATTTGAAAAGAGAATATCCTTATATGTTTGAAAGGGGAATACTCCTTATATGTTTGAAAGGGGAATACTCCTTATATGTTTGCCCTTTTTTAGAATAAAATGCGAATATTGCGATTGCTGAAATATGAGAAGAATAATAATAATTTTAGTATAATTCATCATGACACATATCGTATTTATTCCAGTGGCGCCTTCGTGCAGAAAGCCGAAAACACTCCGCGTACAGCAGTGAGATTCATGTAAGTGTAAGGAACCAAAATACCAAAATGCGGATGCGTTTTTTTTTTTTAGGAATATACAACAATTGAAAAGAGTGTTTCTTTGCGTGAATAAACAACTGCATTCGATCTATTTTGCGTGAATAGGAATTACATTTTTTCAGGATATTCACCTATTTTGAATCAAAGATTTTCTCTACTTGCCCGGCACAATTGATGTGAACTTTATGTAAAGTTCTATTATATTCGAAGCTGGTCAAATTCAAAAGCTTCATGTTTAGAAATTATGTATACTGGTCCAAATGAAGTATGTAATAGTGAATATCTGGGGGGGGGGGGGGGGGGGAACGATGATGCTTACTCACATCCGGCTAAGCCCCCGTCCACGCACCACCTCCCACCCCCATCACACACGCCCCTACTCTCACCCCTCGCTACTGATGGAAAATAATTTTCCTTGAAATCAAGCTCATTCTGGCTAAATCCCCACCATCCCCGCACAATCCGCGCTGCAAAAGTTGTGTAATTGAGTTAAAATCCCAAACGATCTATTCTTGACTAACACGATTGATCACGCGATGTATTTGATCTCTGGAGCGCTCAATCAAACTTGTGCGTCTTCTGTTATCACTAATTATCTTTTATAGGTGTCTGTGATAATTAATTGAACCAGTTTTGAATGTATAGATAAATCACAATATGTATACATAGTTACTAACATTGTTTATGTAACCTTCTATTAAACAGACAATGCGCAGACGCTTGCGGATATTTCGTCCGCCGATCAAATTGATTTTCAAATATGAATTAATGGACACAAAAAATGCTTCAGAAAATGAGAGTGCCAGTGATTAGATTTATGAAAATATTTAATCGCATTTCGTTTCCAAGAGGTTCCGGTAGATAATTTATACTTTGTTCATATGAGTTATCCTCAAACCACAAAGATTAGGCAGTCTATTTCCGAACTTAACTAAGTTTATTTTGTAGTTTTTCGCTAATTCATTTATTATATTATAATAAAATACGCATTGATTGTAATGTTGAAAAATTCCAACGTGTTTCTACAAATTAAATAAAAATTTTTTGCACAAGTGAAATTAATGGTTCAAATGATTGACAGTTCAATATAGAGAACAAAGAGAACGAGAATATGCTTCTCAACTTCTTTGAGAATATAGAGAGAAATTTATATATATATTGAAGTATAATATATATATATATAGTATACTATATATATATAATATATAGTATATAATAATAATAATATTAGATAAATAATATACTTAAATATTTTATTTTATATAGATTTAGAATAGAGAATTGTTGCGTTGCTATTGTTAAGTCAACACACTACGAATAACTTTAGTTTTTCCTTCCACCTTACTACCCATGCCGTGCACCCGAGCTTAGAAATTCTACACTAATCAAAAATGCCTATCGCTTGAGGGTCGGCTCCGTATTATCATTATATTATTTATATTCTCTGAGGTGACTCCTGAGAGAGAAATCTTTGAGTACCTATCACATATTACGACTTATGTACATATATACCGTCGGTTTATTGTTAATTGAGATTTTTAGCACATAAAGTTGCGTTATTGTTATAATATAAATTGTTCTTTACTTAATAATAATATATCTGTAAGAGGCACGACTGAGTGATTGGTCTAGTGCTTATTATAAAGAATTAAGAATGACGCAGCACTTGTAAATAGGCGGAGCTTAATTGAAAGATACCATAAATCATGCGTTATTCACATTGGCGAGCGTGTTCCCCTAAAAATATTCTGCTATTGATACATTCGGTCATCTCTTAATTACCCCCCCCCCATTTTATGCAGAGCGGAGGGCCAGGTGCTTATGTCAAGAAAGCGTAGAGCCAGCTTCGCACAACTGACGGCACTCTGCTCGATATACCAACTAAAGAGGGAGATCAGGTGCAAAATTTATAGTACAGGACGAAGGAGTAAGAAAGCGGGGAGCTTGTCATTCAGGAGCGGAGAGTTTTAGGAGGAGAGAGCGTTTATGATGAGCGACCGATGATGAAGGGCGAGTAGAATATAGAGAAGGTGGAGCATTCTAAGGTAGAGCAGTTACTGTTGAGACAGACAGGGGATAGTAGAGTGATAGGGGGGAGGTAACGGTCAGTGAAGAGGAGGAAAAGTGAAAGAGGATGCCGGGTTCGAGGAGAGTAGATAAGTGTGGATGGATGGAGAATCAGGGGAGGAGTAATAGTAAAAGTGTGTAACCAAAGGAACTGATCATTGGTTTTGGAATACAGATCGAATCTTGCGTACGTCAAGGAGGATTTCTACCTCTGAAATAGAGCAAGGTTGTAGACGATTCGAATCGGATATGACTTCACAGTACGAGTGGGTTACGATCATGTACGTAAATTAAACTCTCCTTCCGAGTAAAAACCACGGGATAAACGGCCCGTCGTCCTGGGTTGGAGAGCAGAGAATCAGTAGTGTAGATCAGCCTCACACTACACTGGTTAAGATTATGAGGAAAGAAAAGAGTCTTTTCGGGTATGTAGGAGTGCACCTTTTTCTGTCTGAGGCGAGTAGGTCTCTCAGTAAGAGGGCCAATCAAGCGCTTTTAACCATGAGGTCAGCCTGGATGGGATCTAGCTGGAAGCAGGAGGGCAGATATGAGAAAAGAACTCGAGCCAGGGAATTTAAGTGTTCTCCCTAATCATTCGGCATACTGAAACACTGAAGAATTACTTCTTAACTGAGGCCGGTCAGTGATATACATTATCCAGCATAACACCAACACCAAGAAGTAGCTTCAGTCCCATATGCTTAAAACTAGATCAACGCCGTTGTGGAATTGATTACCAATGGATAGACTGCTTTAAGTCATGGCGTTATAGGAGATATAAAGACTTTCACAAATTCAAACGTTTCGACTTCAGACTAGATCAAGGAAGCTTGAGGTCTGCTTATGTATCTTTCTGTTAGAACCAAGCCAATGTCGCATCAAATGACTTTCTACGAGGATAGTGAATCTATCGTAATACTATTGACGTACTATCTAATATATCTAGTATATTTGAACTACGTATAGAAACGACCAGCTAGCAGACGGCTACTACGCACAACACACACACCCCACCAGAGAAAGCATGATACAATGATATACTATATAAGGATATCCTACATATAGGTAGAAAAAGCTTAAGACACACACACACACCGAAATTAATAAATGAGCAGTTACAAACCAATAGCAGGGGGGAAAGCTTCGGATATATTATATATTCACCAATATAACCGAAGATTGAAGTACTCTACTTATATCTATATCCTAATTCATACACAGGTAGTAAGGTATCTAAGCATAATCTCTATAGCTTTCGAACTACCATTCGAAGAAGTAGCGACGACAGCACAGACATAACAACATGTATACGATGTGCACTCTCTTAATAATCAATTTTACCATATACTAGGTTAATAGGCTATATATATACAGAAAGGATGAGCCAACATGAAGTAATAGGAGCTTTAAGTATGCCTTGCATACCTTAGATATATCGACTGACTAAAGTATATACCCATGCAGGCGCCGGAACTATATCTCACTATATACCTAAATATTCGCACTATACGTATCGGCGTTACATTTAGGCCATCATCATATATATAATCATAAAAAGGGGTATGATTACTAATGATATTTGCGTATATGCAAGCCTCGACGCCAGGTATAGTAATAGGTAGAAAGCGAGAAATGGAATTGCAGAAGACTCTATATCACTATGTTAGAAGAGAACACATACATACACTCGACGAGCACCCATACGAAATCGAGTGAGCGAGAGATGCCTGTCATTGAAAATATATGTATCACACACACATAGAAGTCCTCATTTATTAACATATACTGGTACCGGGATAAAATTCAGAATAGCATATATACTTAGACTAATCTGTATATTAATGAAGAGCATAGCTATCACAGTAATCGATATATTATTATAGTATCTTCGCAACTATATACCTGTAAACTAACATAACAGCCCAACACACACACAGATCGCCGTATAATTTATCACTGATCACCGCGACCTTCCGCCCACGACATCTAGACACAAACATAATCACCATTTTCAACATTTCCGTTTCAATAGCACGCAATCGTGCGGTGAAACCAGTTAATCCACTCACCGGAGGGACTGTCACCGTTATGTCTGTAGTACTGGGCAAACAAATTCAACGATCGACGTAGCTTCACGGGGAGTGTGCCCTTCATGGCACGCAAGATATCATTTGCGAAAGTAATGGACTTATGGTCAGTCAGGATATGAAACTCCCGTCTCTTTCCAAAAAGTACCTAAAGTGGTGAACAACAATGTAACGATAGGCAAGACAACTCCCCGAACCCGGTATTATGGTCATCTACATTATATCATCCTTTGATCTCATCTAGAGTATAGCAGCTAATTGCGATAAAGGTATATAAGGCAAGATGGCTTGGACTCCCAAACCAGCTTCTCTTTAGAAGTGGAGAAGTTGAATAGAGAATGAACGAACGCGAGCGATAAAGCGAAGTGACAATGCAGAGGAAAGTGCATGCACACCTGCCATCTCGTTGGTGGCAAGGAATCGAGTCACAGAATGAGGAACAGGGACCAGAAAGGCAGAAGGGCAGAGGGAACTCTCTTTGGCAGCATCAGTCAAGAAAATATCCGGACTGTGGGCAGCCCGGTGCAGTAGAGACCCGAGAGAGCGCGTTGGTGCTATTAGACAAATTGCTTTTAGGCGTAATGAGGCGTAAGGAGCGTGCGACGGAACCAACAAAAAATGCTGCGGAAACAAAAGTATTATCAAAACAAACACGCGTCGCGTAAAATAAAATAACACTTCCCCAAGTATCTGAGAACGAAGCTTGACAGTATTTTACATGTAGAGAGAAATCTGGAATAAAAGCGTCGGAAATAGGCTGTTACAGAGACACGCGCCTCAACGAACGAGGGAAAGAGCCCACAGAACAACGAATGAAGACATAAGAATGTGATTACTGGCCAATATTTCACCCAGATAATATAGTAATGACATAGAAGACGACCAATTAACGGAATATCCACACTTTAGGTAAAGAAATTGTATTGGAGTATCAAAATATTAAGTCGGTCCGAGAGCTCTCACACACATCTAATCACCAAATATGATCGGCAACGTAAGTGATCGGCATTTCCGTGAGGAGAGAGAAAAGCGACGAGAAGATCACTATGTATAAGATCAAGCCAACGGAAGCACCACGGAGCGATAGAATAATGATCTCTAGAATGACTGAGCAGCGTTTTTTTTCAGAATATAAAAACCCACAGAATTGGTATTTACAGAGTACATACACTCATCACACAAAGAGATGCCTACGAAAGTGAGTATCGTGAGAGTTGCTTGGGAAAAGCATCTTCGCGGATGCTTATTCAGTTATTTTTGTGTGGTTTAATATTTCTCCCGAAATAAAGATATACTGAGATGCTAGAGAAGATGTGTTTCGGCCAGTGTGCAGTTGAAATACAATTAGAGAGTTGTAGGAAACGAGGACTAAGCTATCTGTAATCCAGTGTGCAAAATTCTCACTAAACCTATAAAAAAGGGATCTGATATGTGATCTTTACCAAGTTCACTAGTAACGCTATAATTAAGAAATCCATCAGTATGTGTTTGTAAATGGCAGAATACCGAGACAAAGCCTCTTGGAGGGGGAGCAAAAAATAACTAAATGTATTGTAAACATGTGATCAATAACATACAGAGCCTTTGTGGGGCCTTGAGAGCTGTTTTTACTGCCAGGACATGCAGGCGAAGCGAGAGACGTAAGATCAGAGCAAATAGTTTGTGTAGATATTAATTTTGCACACTGTGATTATTTCGATATAAGCAACACAGAAGCTTATACCGTGGGGATACTATGAGTTAATCTTGAAAAGACAATGGATTACAACAAAGAAGGAAAGTCTCTTTGCGGAGGTATGAACAAGAGAAGACAACCGAAAAGCCAGGTGAAATTGGAGCTAGACAAGAGAAATACCCTTAGTTCACAGAAAAGGCGATAATAAAGACTAAAGGGAGTCAATTAAAACGAAGTGAGCGACAACCACAGAGTGGTTATCGATCAGATTAGCGAAAGACACACTCAAAAATATGACCAACTAAAAATATGCGAGAGAAAAATCAGCCAGCAAATGATGGGACATAGATGCTAACCAAAAGTCCAGAGCGAACGAGAAATAACGCGCAAGATAAAGAGAGAAAAAAAAAAATTAGGAGGAGAGGAGATGAATAAAAAGATCTAACGTGTACAAAAGCTCTACGTACACCGGAATGGACACAGCCATCCAGGCGAGAAACAAGTTGACGACAGAAAGGGGTCAATAGCTCGAATTCGAGACACGGAATTCAAGGGACAAAGAAAGCCGCTCAGCGCAAGAGTCGCTCACGAAACTAGAAGAGTACTTCAGTGAGTGTCAAAAGATAAGGAACATCCACTGTGTAGTAAGGAAAGAGATAAGGAAGCACGACAAGAAACAGATCTCCCGTCGCACCTACGACGGGCCTGCTGCTGAGTTTCCCTGGTGAGTGACAAGGGAGGATCGCTATTTCTCTCGTAAACTCGATTCACGAATATGGTGATAACAGTACCCAAACGAATGAGTGGTTGATACACGAGAGTTGCTGGAACGAAAGAAGTAGAGGGGAGCAGAGAGGGATGAATTCATAAGGCAGCGCAAGGCTGTAGAGCTACATTTACAGCCGAATACGATGGTGAAGGAGTGCGACATGGGAGAAAAAGGCTGTTTATTATGTACTAGCCGTAGTGATTTGTAGAAAGAGCAGATTCTTTATCTCAATTTGCTGAAGTGCAGAACAATAATACAGTCATCAATAACGAGAATGAACAAAAAGAAGATGAAACGAGACCGAAAGCATGAGCATAGGAGGTTGGGTGGTTGAAATAAGGAGGCTGAGCTGGAAAGGTGGCAGAAGGCGGTTGAGGAACAAGAGGGCGAGGAAGAGCAGCGGATGAGGTGGTAGAGTACTGGGGAATGTGTTGGGCGTGAGGCGCAGCTGTTTGCGGAGGAGGAAGAGCGGTAGCGGTGGGAGGTGTGGGGGACACTGCGAAAACGTTGGGAGTAGTGCTTACAAGGGGGCGCAAAACCCTGTCCGCTGTAGCGGCAAACTCTGGGAGAGTTTGCGCTAGATTGAACGACTGCAGGACGCTGTGGTGCTCAGTGGGCATCTTCTGAAGAAAAAGAGTGCGAATGATTTGTTCTTCACGTGGAGATGGGGTACCGCCCAACAAATTCAGCATCCGCGTCATCAACTCTGAAGGTTTTTGATCACCCAGGGCGACGCCTCTAAGCAGAGTCTCTACACGTTCCTCTTTGGTAGGGGCCAAGCGTGCGATAATAAGCTCTTGGAGAGCGGCGTAAGGGGTGGGAGAAGTTCTAGTTGCCGCTAAACCGTCAATGATTTTGAGAAGACAAGACTCTGGGAGAGCATTCACAACTCTCGAATATCTCTCCTTCTCGTCTTCGATGGACAGGAGCACTGACTCGGCGAGGTCAAACCAAAGCTCGGGATTGTTAACAAAGAAGGGTTGAAGATGTATAGCTCGCGAGGCAGTGGACATGATGAAAGGCGTAGAGGTAGGTAGAGCAAGGGGAAAGAAGACGGGGTGCAAGGGTAGGTGATAATATCGAAAAGAGGGTGGAAAAAACAAAGAAATTACAACCCTAAGAGCTGGACTATGAACTAATATGAGGCTATGTCGCTATCAAAATGCCAAAATACTATAAAAATAAAAACTTTTCTTCCTTGCTTTTTTTTTTATGAGTATATTTTTGTTTATTATATTTTTTTTTTTGAGTGAGTGTACGAGGATTTCCTCAGCACACAAGGGTGAGGCTATACTGTGTCAGTAACCCCACGGCAGGGGGACGCTAATAATAAAAATAATAATAATAATAATAATTAATAATTAATAATTATAATAATAATAATAACATAATAATAATAATACTTATAAGAAAATTATTTCGTGGCTTGAATGAGATCCGTATGTCTGACAAGGAGAGGGATCCGAGTGCTGGTAAGTTGATGCTGGGACAGGCTGGTGGTTGCTGCTGTAATCTTTGTGGAAGCTGGCAAAAAGAGAGGAGAGAGCACAAAACACAAAAATGTGGGTCAGATATACCGTTTAAAAACAATCAAAAAAATTATATCTTCCTTGCTAGATTAAATCTTG
>JABUQX010067700.1:12500-24038 GCA_015478945.1 Trachelipus rathkii
AAATCAATACCTGCAACGAAGAAGGATCCACATCCACAAGATAAATAAAGCCCACAAAACCACTACAAACTTCTTCACCATACCATCTACTTTTACAGTACACAATACTGTCCACAATTCTATTTAAATATTATTTTTCAAAATTCCCAAGTAAATAATTCCTACGGAAGGAAAAAAATATATATATGAAAAAGCAATCAATAACACTCATCTACAATCATTCCATTCCATACAAAGAAAAGTGGTGAATGTCGCGAAAACAAGGAAAATTTAAGGTAACAAGGACTAACAAGAAATACTAACTACTGACTTCGTCAAAACACCCACCACTCACATGTACCCTCTCTTCATACCACAATCATACATGACATAAATAATAAATATACCCAATATGATACAAACAAAAATAGACTTTCTGTACACTTACGGACTAAACTCTCTCATGAACTCTACTACTGACTTACTGACTGACTGACTGGCTGGCTGACCTTCCTCCAGGGCCTAATACTGACTGTTAGACATACTTACCAATAAAGGCAGCTCACCACATCGCGTAGACTGATGGGAATGGATCCGAAGGTTAATTGGTAACTATCTTCTCTTAAATCTCCAGAACCAAATATTCTTAACCTTTTCCTCTTATGTAGCAGGAGGACTATCATATGATGCAAAATCTCGAGTCCATTTATTGTTCGGAGTTATTTTTTGACAATATTTATTTCACCATCTAAATTTTCTTTTGCGACATTTAAAATAAGTTTGAGCAAGACCCACCCATGGAGTTGGTTATTCAACCCAGTGTGGGCCACTCCCTGTGGGCCGTGGTGGGTCGTACATGAACTATATATATATTATATATATATATATATAATATATATTATATATATATATATATATTTATATTATATATATATATATATATATATATATATATATATATATTATATATATATATATATATATATCATTCTGTGTTAGTGCCGTAAATGGGTACACCTGACCTGCTCTCCGTTTCGAACCCTCCCCAGATACAATACGGGCTACACCTGTGCAACTTGTAGCCCCCACACCACCAACCAAAACCCTCCTCCGACCAAACCAAATCCCCAAACACTCAACATACTACAAATCAATATAAATGGCTTAACCAACAAATCCACAGAACTCAACCATTTCCTTAAAAAACACAATATCCCACATAGCTATCATACAAAAAGCCTGCCTCGCCCAAACACCCCTTCCCCGCCCATCTATGGTTACGAATGCCCCCATATCTCCCTTCAACCCTCCCCAACAACTCACATGATTCATAATATCATACATAATCATAATACAATTACTACACTTCACAACCATTCCCGCCCATACTAATCCCAATCTTTTTCCATTCTTCCCTGAACAAAGAACACTACAACATCTTTCAACCTTTATATTCGCACCCCACCACCAAACCCGCCCCAAATAACCTCACCGCCCCCCTATCAACAATAGCTACATACCCAAATTTCATCCTTGGAGGCGACTTAAACGCCCACCCACACTGCCTGGTATGAAGACTACCCATCCTACCCCCAGAATTTACTAACCATATTGAATCTCATATAAATCTTAAACCAATACATGACATAACATTTTTAAACACCTCCATCATTCATTAAACAATACAATTAATAAATCAGCCAACCTCTATATACCTAAGGTCACAGAAAATCCTACACCCCAAACTATCCCCGAAATCAGTCAACTTATTAAACAAAGAAACTCGCCTCCGAAAACTCCGACCATATACCACATTAACCGAAAACAAACCAAATAACTAACTAATTATAACTATCTAACGACTAATAACCTCCAACACAAACTATACAGTTTACAGAATACTTACAAAAGCAACCTCTCACGTAATAGATAATAAGAAAACCCTGGCAAGGTTAATCAAAACTAAACATTCGCAAACACCTGTTTCCTGTTTGTTCCCTCATGTTGTACACGAATCCCCATCCTTTCCCAACAACTCCCTCCCTTCCTTCAAAACAACAAGCAGACGGCCTGGCAAAACACTATGCTAATATCTCCGTAAACCCAATCCCTTTTTCCTCATCATTTGCTTCAGTGTAAAGATTTGATCCACACAATCTCTTTTCCACTCCTAAACGCACCTTGGTCTTTACACAAATCAGTTTTTCAGTCACTCGACGAAACTCTTCGTACTAAAATACCAGCATATATATCTTCCCTACATACACTCAATAAACTAATTTCCCCCTATAATCCCCACTGTTCCTCTTATCCCCTTACCTTTATATAAGGGTACTATTACTGCTCTCCTCCAATCCCTCGAACTATACCCTCCATTAAACGCTTTATTTCACAACTTACAAATCCAATAACCACCATCTCCCCTCCGTTCTTGATCATTTCACCAGTAAATTTTCATCTATACCTGCAGATTTACCATTTCTTCACTTTCTGCACCTCTGCCCATTACCCCCTCCTTACTAATTATCTCAGCTCCAAAATACCTATTCCTTCTTGCACATCAAACCCACACACATTCACCATCGCCTCTTCATTACTGTTAATATTTAATATTTTAGAAGTGTTCTTTCCACACTCTCCTCATTCATTTCATCAGTTTACAAAAGCACAGTCCCTATTCATTATTCTAAGCAGGTTTCCCCTTATTCAATTTTAACCTTTCGCGTTTCCTTCAAGTCGGGTTTTCTAATCTCTTGCTTTTCGCAATGTCATTCTGTTCCCAACTTATCCCAATTTTTTAGCCCCCTTAAAAATGCCATTTTCCCAATTCCTGCAGTTCCACTATCTTCCTTTTTTTATCCCTATACTAATTCCAAGCATCTTTCGTTTGAAACTTCATCATTGCTTTTTAATACATTCAACCAAGCTTTTCTTTTTTTAACTTTTTAAAACGCTTGCATCAACCTCTTCATTCCACCACTCACTGTTAACATTCTTACTTCTACTTTAGCACATCCACATACTTCCCTTTGCACTGCTTAACAACTGGCTTCCATCATTTGCTCCCAGATTTGTTCAGTTTCAACTTTGTTTCATATTCAACTGATTTATTTGCGAGGGCTCTTAATACTTATCCTTATTAACCTTGTTCAACTAACTTCTCAACTCCTTAATTCTACCCAGACTTCCTTCCGTTAATGCATTTTTCTCTCTATCCAAGCCTCCACTAACTTCAATTTTACATAGAACAACATAAGATCCCGATAATCTCATTCCTAATCCCCTCCTGATTTAACATCCACATATACTTCAACATCTCCTCTTTCACCAACACAAAATCAATCATAGTTTTCACTTCGATACCATCTCTAACCTACACCAACTCTAGTATGCTTTGCATCCACCTGTAATTAAATCGAAGTATTATTTGCTTACGTTTCCTCTCTCCTCACAGAAATCAATCAACCTTCCACCATTCTCATTTTCCTCCCGACATCCCAAAACCACTTGTTATTGTAACCATCTCTTTTTCTGATCACCTATCCAACCATTTAGGTTCCGCCCAACACAATCATCTGAAGCTTCTACTCACCCCCATCCAAACATCATTCAGATTAATCCCCAAAAATCGTACTCTCATTTCCCTCAGATGGACCAACGTCACAACCACACTACCTTGACCTTTTCAAACTAAAATTTAACAATTAGAATTCGTACTCACACACACAAAGTCTCCCATAGCTCTGTACCTGCAAGTCCAACTCTCATCAAAATGCAACTCCTTCTCGTTCGCTATCTACACCAGCATACAACTTTCCACACCACACACTCACTTAATTTTCACCGTTTCCTTCCATCTTTTTTCAGTCACAGCAAGCAAATCAAATTTGCCCTTTCTAAATACATCCATCATCTCTCTCTCTTCTCCTCAACATTTATCCTCTGACATTCCATGTACCCATACGTCATACAATTTCGCCCGAAAGATAGAAGGTCTCTTACGGCGATCACGCCACCTTCTCCGAGCATGCCATTAGCATTCCTAGCAAGAGATAAGTGGTAGTGGGCAGCCAACCAACTACCACGTCCCTTAGTCGCCTTCTACGACACGCCGGACATACGAATGTGGGCAATTCTTTCTCCCCCAACACATTGGGATCATAAAGTAGGTAGGGATGTCATTAAGATGTTGTCCTAGAAGAGGGGTGAGGACGTTAAGTATGTGTTTATGATATGTGATAAAGGTGGTGTCAGTAAGATGTTGCCTGGAGGATGAGTGTGTAAAGAAAATGAACGCAAAAGAGAAGGGCGAACCATTGAAAAATGAAAGGTAATTTCATCGCTGCGAGTATCGTAAACTCTCCATATATATATATATTATATATATATACTATATATTATATTATATATATATATATATATATATATATATTATATTATATATATATATGTAAAAAAGCAAAAAAACATATAAATATATATATATATATATCCCCAGTCGGTCGCTCACCTTGATAGCGGTTGGAGGGCTATCTGGGACGCTGTTGGGCAGGATATAACGCCCGCCCTCCAGCGTCCTAGAGCGAAGAAGCGATTTTTTTTCTCCTCCAGAAAGGTAGATGAACGCCATGACACACTTCCTTACGGAGGGGGCCATCTGGCGTCATCTGTGGCTGAAGGGGTGTGAGCAGACTCACTTGTTGTGGTTCGGTGCACACCGACCCAGCACCAGGTTTGGGTCTTTTTTTCCCTGACCCCTCTGGGAACATCTATAATAAGAGACTCCCGCCGCTTAGCGCGGTCTTCCGGGCACAAACCTCATAAGGCTCGACACCCATGAGGGGGGACCCCTTTAATATAATATACACAAATGGATAACCTTACGAAGCCTCGGGATCATGAATTTAAAGATTCCCGAACCTGGACCGATATGGACTTTTTGAATTGCACTTCGAACATTGATGCCGTGTCTCCCCACTTCACCTGGAAGGTCCTCTGCCTGTGCTCATGCGATCAGTCGCCTGGCAACGCCCCTCTGACCCCAGGTGCTCAAAACGATCGGGGCAATCCGCAAAGGTTGCCCCTCGTCACAGTCGTTTCTCACTAGTTCCTCCATATGCTGCCCCCCCTCCAGGAATGTCAGCAGATACATTTATCGATGTTCACATACTGCGATCACTACCTCCAAAGCTCTTCTGAGCACAGAACCATTTTTATCAGTATCAATCAATGGTACTGGTGATCGTTTGAAGACCCTCCAGTCACCTTAATGAGAAATGGGTCCATTCTAGTACAAGCTGCTACCCGAAATCAAAGTTCTATTCTGTCATCCTTAACGTCTCTCGCAAGTATTCCTCTTTTTTCATCCCTGATGAAATAAGAAACACATCTAAAAGCACTATTTATTGTTATGAACAGAAAGACAAAGATACAGCTGTCATCATGAAAAATCTCCAACAGAAAAGTTTTCCGTTACAAGAACGTTTATAGATTCCCCCTCGTCGGGACACTCCTGACAAAACCAAATCCTCGTTTACTGCTGAACTTTAATATAACACCCCTTTATCCACCTACAAAGGTGAAAATAGGGTTTACAAGTCACAGTGTTCGCACGTTTGTCCCTCGACCCCAGACGTTGCTTTTAAATGTCAACAGTTTGATTATCCCCGAAAAATACTGTGGGGAGCGGTGCGTAAATGGCGCAAAGTCCTGCGGATTTTATTTCAGTCTTCTTGCGACAAACTGTAGAAAACTGTGGATGACCCGCATGGTGGAAAAATGAACGTATTGTCAGTGCTTCTTCTTTCAAATGCCATCTTACCTGTTGTGAACAGGAGGGTTTTTAGAATTATGTACCATACACAAAATGAGCAGGAGAGATGCATAGCGCCAGCTTGATGAAAATATCCTACAAGACCAAAGCGATCCTACGCCACAATCACTGCTGTCCCCACTCCTCAGCGTTGCTAATCCACCCGCACAAACTCATCCCAGCAGAAATCCCTTCCAAATCCCAGCGAAACTCAAGGCAGCTACTGTATTCCTATCTGCCTGTAATTGCCGACGGCCAACGACTCCTCCAAATTGAAGCAAAAGCAGCCTTGACTCAATCTTTTTGTCAAAAGCATTAACAACCCTTCCCCTTAACTAGCTACAAACAAACCAGCCCCCACACTAAAGCTGGTTCATCCAACACAAATCTTGGAAAACACTTCTTTTCAAGACACACTGGCGTGTCCCATGCCTACCCAATGAGTTTTCCAAACTTATGTAAGAGGACTGTCTCTTTGTCTCTTGATTCACCTCCCACCGTTACTCAAATTCCTGGAAAAGATGTCCCAAACGCAAAGAAAGAATAATCGCCAGCTAAAGATTATTCGTTAAAAATATACAGCAACCGAATTTTTACACAAAAACACAGTAACCCCAAACGTAAAAAATGTAACTCAGAAAGAGACCTTCGCCCATAAGTTTCCACTCGAGAGACAAAAGCACTACTTTAATAGATTGTTGCCCAAGCAATCGCAGCTATCGGACAGCCTACCAATGAACCCTCTTTAATAGTTTGCAGGATAATTCTAGCTCTCTTCTGATCCTTCCTATAATTCTTTCTTTCCGAGTTCCCATCTCAGCGCTCACCCAAGGGATTCCTATATCTTAACAATGAAATGGAAAACAGCTCCCAAATGGAGCTTGATGTGAAGACCCACTCTCTCTTTCTAATGCTTCCTTCGCTTCCGAGAAAGGCGAATGGAAGCTGTCCAACGCAAAACGCCGCAAGCGCTCTAAGCGCTCTGGCTCTATTGGAGGCATGAAGGGAGGCCCAAAGGTCCCATTCCTAACTTAAATCGTCCAATCTCTCCCAAAACCACTCCCACGACGAATTACTAGCGAAAGTCTCCAGTATCGGACCTTGTCAATCCAACGAATCCCATATGGCAACCCTTTATCGCGACCCCAACTCCTTCTCAAAAAGATGACACCTTTCCGGTAACATCTTCCTTCCCAGTTCCATGGAAGCAACTCCGCATCCCCCCTTACACATTTCTGAATCTGCTTACTTGGCAGATACTGATTCCACTCCCATTAATAAACACGAGCATTTTGGTTGCTCTTCTATTGACCAATCAAACCCACATAATAAGTTGGACTTGGTTGAACTCAACTTATCTCGCATTCATGGCGAAATCCCCCCCCCCAGATAAAACTGAAAACCTCTTTCCAAAAGCAGTCGTAAAACAAATCTCTGGTGTATAACTATTCTTTACCACCAGGATTTGTTGGCCCTCCTCGTCGAGACCCACGTCTCAGCCTATCCTCTCCATCTGAATCTACCTCCTATACTACCCCTAGTCACATAGAGACAATTGTCTCAAAAAGATCACCATCATAACATTTACAACAATACAGCATGGCCACCTTCCTTCAATGGAATTGTCGTGGATACTATTCTAATTTTGAAGAACTTCTTCAACTACTAAACATATGCAAACAAAGTGCATATGTTTGCAAGAACTTCGACTATGTCATCGTGACTTCTTTCAACCGTCGGAATATAAATCGCCTCTAATCTCTATAGAAAGAGGTGACAATGATAGGGGAGGTGCGGGAATACTCATTCATAAATCTGTCCCCATATTCTGCAGTCCCTCTTCAAACTAACTTCATGCAGTGGCAGCACGAATTCATTTGTCCACCGACCTTATCTATCTGCTCAATCTACTTGGCTCCGAGTAGTGAATTTACTAAGGTCGACTTAGCTGATCTTTTTAAACAACTCCCTTCTCCGGTTATTATACTAGGAGACTTCAACCTCCGCCACCCCTTATGGGGCGACTATGTCACTTCATCTAAGTCCAATATCCTTGTAGATCTTTTAACCTCCTTTTCCCTGGGATGCCTTAACACGACTTCCTACATATGAACGTTTAGATACACACACTTCTTCCTGTATTGATATTTCCTTTTGTCCCCAATCCCTTATGGATCGCTTTCCTTGGTCCCGCTTTGGCATTATTTATACGGAGTGACCATTACCCAATAGCTTAAATGAGCTTGTACCCAGCCCAATGATAAAACTAACTCCAGCTGGCGTTACGACCGAGCGGAGTGGGCTCCTTTTTATCAAGCCACAGCTATCCCACTTTCTCCCTTCAATAACCGGTTTTCGACTGTAGATGATGCCTTTCGCTTTTTCCAGCAAGTCGTCATCTCGGCAGCGGAGGCTTGCATTCCGCAATCTTCCGCAGGCAAGCTGTCGGCAACCTCTTGGTGGTCCCAAGAGTACGCACAAGCTAACCGCGAGAAGAAAAAACTCTACAGTCAATACAAAAAGGACCCGTACCACCCCAAACATCATTCATTTTTTAAAGCAGCTGCGGCAAGGATTTTTTGGCGACTTAATGGCAAAACAACGTAAATAATTTTTTTTCGAACGTTACATTTCCGACTGATAACTCCACAACTCCCCTTCCTTTAGAGTGGAAAGTTACACAGAAATATCTCGTCCGCTCGCAAACAACAACTCACCAACCACAGTCCTCCGTTATGGGCCTGATATAACTGACACGATCTCCGCTCCTGCTGCTGTTGCAGATGCATTAGGTTATAGTTTTGCTAGCCACTCGAGTTCTTTCCACTATCCTGAAGCCTTTCAGAAACTAAAAAATGGAGACCTAACACTGCACTGCCAGACTTTTCAACAGCGAAAGGGGAAGATGCCATACCTACAACCGTCTTTTTAAACTTGCAGAGGTATCAAACGGCACTGGCGAATAGCAAAGAGCGGTGCTCTTAGGTCCACGAATGATTAATGAATTTTGCCGATGGACGATTGAGATGACGATTATGTATATTTTGCCGATGAACCGATTATTTGAAAAAAATATATTTAAAAAAAAATTTCTCTCCTCTCTCTCTTTCTTCTCTATATATATAATATATATATATATATATATATATATATAATATTTATATATATATATCGTATATATATATATATTATATATATATTATGTATATATTATATATATTTATTATATATATATATATATATATATACAGGCTGTCTCAAGGGGGCGGGGTTCAACTCCGAAATTATTTAAGAGATAAAATTTTTTGATTCCTTAAGTCTTCTTAATTTTATAATAATAATAATAATAATAATATAATAATAATAATAATAAATAATAATAATAATAATAATAAATAATAATAATAATAATAATAAATAATAATAATTGAATAATTAATATAATCAAAATAATAATTAATGAATATGAAAAGTATTATTAATGAAAAATGAGGAGACATGTTTTGTGGTCGTAACGATTTCTTAGGTCTAATGGCTATATATATATATTGTAAAAATATTTAAAGCCCAGGGACTTAAATGTAAGGGTTTAACAAGTTTTGCAGATGATACGCAAATTGGCTCCATCAGTTTATGAGAATAATGATGGTGTTTAATATTTTCCATTTCAGGCTAGATAATCGTTGCAGGGGTAATACTCTTCGACGAGCAAAGCGGGGTTTCATCAAACGAAAGAGTGCGCTAACTTTTTGGGTTCTCCTACTGACAAAATCTTTCTGGCTCACTCGTCCAAAAACCTCTCTAGCAACTTCTGTAAATCCTTCCTTTCCTCTGATGGTTCTGTTGTTAATTTCTCACACTGAAAGGCAATCTCTTCGGGCCTCCTTCTTTTTCCACTAACTCATTCCTAGAACGATTCTGGCTTTCTCTTCCTCTCCTTCTCCTCCTCAGGTGTCCTATGTTTTTGCTTGTGATTACATTTTGATCGGGTGCATAGGCCCCTGAATTCTATGAAGGATAGGAAGACGGGTGGGCCCAGATGGCTTCCTCCCCAGGTATTTGAGGGAGTGTGCTTTCGTGCAATCCCCGCCCCTCGTTCAACTATACTCCCTATGTCTCAATACTAGCACTTTCCCTCAGTGTGGAAGCACGCACATGTCCCAACCTATTCCAAAAATAAGGAAGCCGCTCTGATCCTTCAAACTAATCGCGCTATAGCTCTCACTTGTATTTTATCTAAAGATCCATTGAAACCCTTTTCACTCTCACTTCTTAGGATATCTGGAACTCCATTCCCTTCTTTCCGATAGCGAAATACCTTTCGGCGCTAGAGGTTCTTCTGGCGATATACTTCCTATCTAACCGATTTATGGTTTTCAACTCTTAGGAACTACGGGAGGACTTGCGTGGTGGCGCTTTGACATATCTAAAGCATTTGACCGAGTAATGGCACGCGTTCACTGCTCTCCAAGGCTTGCCCCTCTGCTTTCCTTTGGGTTTTCCTTTCCTTCCTCTTTGCTTAATTATGTCTAGCTTTCTTTCAAATCTCTAAATTCGGCTGTTGTTGATGGGCGACTTCTTCTTTTTCTGTCATAGTGGTGTTCCCTCAGGGTTCTGTCTTATCTCGCTACTTTTATTCCTACTTTTTCATTAATGCTCTTCTCACCTGCACATCTAAAACTATCCACCCATATGCCCGATTGATCTCGAACGTCTTCATTCTTCAAACTCATTTCAATTTCTGCTTCTCTTTTACTTCTAGAATTGGCCCTCGTCGTCTTAATCTTTCCTAATTCTATTCTTGCTGATCTGGATAGAATTTCCGGATGGGGTCTTTCTCAACCTTGTGAAATTCAATTCTTTTAAAAACGTAACTTCTACAAATCTCACGTCTTTACGGTACCACCCTTCTAACTTTTCCTATCTCTTTCCGACGGTTCTTCTCGTCTCTCCTTGTTGAGACAATATAACCATTTTTTGGCATTTAACATAAACAAAATGTCTTGGAAACCCTATTGTCAACCAACGGTTGCTTGCTGAGCAGCCTCAAAGAAAACTGGGAGTTCTGTTTGATGCGACTTTTCTTTTTTTTCTCTTCTCAGTTGCTCCAGCTTATACAAGGGTCCCTCATCCGCCCTTGTATGGAGTACTGTTTCATATATGGGGGGGGGGGGGGGCTTGGTTTTTTTCACACCCGGCTTTTTGGATAGGGTCGAGTCAAAGGCCAAAAGGCTTATAAATTGGTTCTGTTGAAGCTTTAATATCTTCTCTATTCTATACGGCACCCCAGGGGCAAGTGCTCGAGGGAACTTTATCATTTGCGTAACACCAGCTTTACGACGCCCTCGTAGCACAAGGAGTGCTGTATCTACCACAAGTTTTTATTTGATATTGGTAACTGGCAGTAAAACTTTCCCGCCACTCTGTTTCTGGTGGAATTCTCTTCGCATCTTCTGTTATGTCCTGTTGAATTAATCTCTCCTCACTTTTTAAAAGCTGCGTCTGTGCTCATACTGCGTAAATTTGGGCTAGAGGGTTACTTTATAAGCGTACTACAGCCCCTTCCATGAAGGGCTCTGCTGTTGAGTGGTGTGAAAACTTAATTTAAAAAAAATCTTTTTAGGTGGGCAGATATGTGGCAAATGCACTAAATCCCTACTCACCCCATCCAAAAACATCATTCAGATTATTTATCCAGAAAAATCGCACTCTCACATTAACCAGATGGACCCTTATGTGCAGAAACC
>JABUQX010067701.1:0-10000 GCA_015478945.1 Trachelipus rathkii
AACAGCAAGGAAAGCACCTATAATCTACTATCTCATTACAGCGTAGTCTCCAGGACGCAAATTCGTGCGCGATGTGCGAGCCCTGTATGGAGGTCTATACTGATTATTAATATTATATACGTCTAACGAATTCTACGTATCAGTTTTACTTATTAATGAGAATATCCCATAAGGTACACTACTACTAGCTATAAGTACCTGCCTTAAACGATTAGAATACATCTTTAAACAACAACTTTGAAGGATTATAAAATAAAGTAAGTAACTACCTAACTTTCCAGAAGATTCCATCCTTTTAACCTCTAACGAAGGATGATATCCTACGGAACTCATATATAGAACTCCATGGTGGTTGTTGCAACAGATCCTGTAACAGCAAATCGTTCTTGATAGAATTACTGATAAATATTGTTACGTGCGTCGACGTGGTGCGGCGATCAGGCATTAAGCGATTCGCTCATAGATGAAAACTTGTACGGCTACCACGTTAGAATTTATCATCCATTTGCATATGTTACAATTCGAATATCATTATGGTCATCGTTTTACGTATACGTCACTGAGTTAAACATTCGCGTAAGCTATGTCGTATTCACTATATAATTTTATTTAAATCATTGTAAGTAACAGTATCTATGTGTTTCACGATTATTTGAGTTTCCCAATAACATCTACGCAAATCTATATCTTAATATATCATACGTAAAATCACGAAAGTAGTAATATACTTAGGTTTTGTAAGTTCTTCATTATCATATCGGTTTTGTGAGAGCCGTTTACAATCCATTAAGTAAAGATAAGTGTTCTAAATGATAATAATACTTGTCCGAACCGAGTCAATGCATTCTGATTTCCATAAATAGTTTTTAGTAGATGGTGGGGATACAGGCAGTGTTTATAGATGAGACCATATTATAGTAGGTAATATAAGGAATCTTACAAATTCTATTATTAATATGTATAATTTCCTCTTGAACATTGTGTGTATTTATAATTATATAATGTGTGTTCTCTCTGTTGTCACATAAAATACACTATTTTCGCGAGCATATTTATCACTAACTTAGCACATTGTACGCAAAAATAAAACATGTAACTGTCACTCACACCTCAGTATCAAGAGCTACTTAATAGACATCAGGTTTTATTTCTAAAAATTTTTAGATCATGTAATAACGCAATAACTTCACAAGCGATATACACAGCTGTTCACCTATCATTCTCTTGAGAACACCCTGTATTTATAATAATATAATATATAATTAATAAATATTGATTTATTAATTAAATTATTCTTACTAATTATGGTTTTTGCTTAACTTCATAATTTAGGGTCTACTTGATTCGGGTTCTAATAATATATTACTCACCAGCACAACTTAGTAGATATATAGTAAGTTAAATCATTTAATTATATATCATTATATATATATTAATATATAAAAAATTTTAATATATATAAATCAACTGTTAATATATTAAATTTAAAATTTATATATATATAATTATATATTTAATTAATAATATAATGTATATATATATATTATATTAATATATATAATATAATATTATATATATATATAATATATATATATTAATATATATATATAAGTCCATATATCATCCTCGTAGAACGCGGGGGTGTTAGAGCATTTTATACTAGAAGGACTTGACCCCTCGCGCGGTTTTATTATAGGGCGAAATATTTCTGCAGATAATAACTTCTAACCCCTGCCTGAAAAATCATTAACTTTAAACAACTCTTGTAGATTAGGGTATAATTCGTTGTTAGGTGTATATATATTGAGTGGCACCAGTATTTTATTTATATAATTATTTATATATAATTATTGAAGTCTTTGTCTTGTTATTTTCATAACTTTTAATAAACTAGCAAAAGCTAATTTAAAGTATCTTTGTATGGTACTAAAATGTATCTATTATATAAAATAATAAAAAAATATTTTAGTAATTATTTTTATTGTGATATAAGTCTTTATTAATTATTCATAATGCTATTATTTATTAATTTACTTAAATTCACTTATGTATTAGTAATTTTGATTAATTTATTTAAATTATAATTATGAAAACGTAATAATGTTTTTTTTATTTTTATATATGTAAATATAGAATTATTGATTATCTATTATGTTGATAAGATTACTTCTATTCTTTTTTATTCATTTATACCTTTGGTAGTATATTTTCAGGGATCATTATTTTTTTTATTATTAGTGAATGTATATTATTTTATATATAACATAAAGATATACTCCACCACGGAGCTTAGAGATCGAAGTGGTGAATCGAACAGTGCTAACATTTCTTCAAGGAGGTTTTTGAATTTATTTATTTATCTTGATAGGAGCGATGATAGAGTGGTATTCCAGAAGGCCCACGCACAGGAGATCATATTTAAATTTATCGCAAGCACTTATTTAATATATTTATAATTTTTTTATATTTATATTTATACCAAACCCGTCTATTACTATAAACTTTACGCATATAGACCGTGTTTCTTTACCATAAATTGACTACGTGATACTACGTAGAGATGACTGTATAGCTTTGTCACAATTATATTATTTTATATTAAGCTATTCTTAATAATATATAATATTATATAGGTATAGTAAATTAATATTATTATATATATATATTATTATATATAATATATAAATTATATATATATATATATATATCTTAAGTATATTATATATATAATATTAATATATAATATATATATATATCATATAATTATTAATATATTATATATAAATATTATATATATATATTAATATTATATAATATATAATATATTAATATACTAAATATATATATATATTATATATATAATATTAATTATTTTTACCTTTTTATATGTTAAATATTAAATTAAAAATTAATACATATTTGAAATATCCAGCATTACTATGTATATTTCCCTTAATAAATATCATGAGAAATTTAACTTTACATTATTTTTATATTGATCTTTAATTATTTGGATATCAATACGAGTCATTTAATATATATTATATATATATTATATTATATATATATATATATATATATAGACATAGGTTATATATAATTAGTAAATTATATGTCAATTCACATTATATTAGTAATAATGTCCTTGATAGAGATTAATGAAATGAATATAAATAATTAAGGTGTGTATTAGTCCTCGAAACGGCAAGAAGAAGCCAATTTGCTAATCCGGAATAAGTTGACAAGACGCAATAGACATGGAATGGAAATGGTATGGAAATCTACGCTTTACGATGAAGACATATTACTTCTTTTAAGAGTTTAGAATAAAAGGATAAAAGAAAAAAGAAGAAACGAATTCAAATGAATTCAATAGAAAGCTCTCTTCCGAGCGACTAAACAAAAGGCTTCTATTTTAAATATAATGCCAAAGGGAGGGAGAGTGGTATGACCATATCATTGGCATTAATATTAGGATGGGGAATTCATTGGGTATTCTGAAGGGGTATAAGTAAAGATGTATCTAAACTAAAAAATCAACTTAATGGTGGTGTATATTATTTAATATAAGTAAATCTCTCGTTCAAATTCTTCGCTCCTTGTTTGCATAAATTGTTAATCAATTAATTAACTAAAAATATTTATATAATGAAACTATCATGTTGGTATTGTACAATATAATTAGTTTATTTAAACAAATATTAATATTACCTTATTAACCCTTTAACATGTATTCTTTTAATCATTTTTCCCATGAAATTTATTAAAATTAATGGCACATTGTTATCACAGCACACACACACACACACACTAAAAAAGAAAAGAAAACGATAATCAGGGTTCTTTATTTATTTTTAATATATTCTTATTTTAATAATTCTTTATTTCACTTTCTAGATCACAAATCTTTGTATCTGAGTCTACTCCTGTCAGTATTCGACTCTACTTTTTTCTTTTTTTCTTTTTTTTTTCTTCTTGAATCCTACAATTATTAATTTATTTGATGTCGGACTATAATAATTAATTAATCAATTATATATATTATAAACAATCTAGGTTAGGCCTACGTTTACGACATGATTCAATAAAGTTCTGAATCAATTATATTTAAATATAATTTTTTTAAAAACATATATAAAATATTTATTATAGAAAATAAAATGAAATATCTCTAAAAGTATACGACACTTAAAGAAAATCCAATTACATATTATTTATTATGGACGAGTATCCCCTTGATTATTTACAAAATGTAATATAACAATAAATATAAATAAAATAAAGTTATAATAAGTAAAAAATGAAATATTCGGGGAAGGTACGAAACTTACAGAAAAACCATTACATTTTTGGAATCAGTATATATAAAGTAATTAACATAAAATGATATAACATAAATAATAAATTTAAAAAATTAAATATATATGGTATAGGTCTCTAGACTGATCTGGGGAGACAATAGAAGGTGGAGACGTTTTCACATAATACCCTACGTAGGGGAGGTCGGTAAGGAACACCGCGACATATATATACTCCTACTCAAATAACATATAATGAGTGACGTATAGGGGTATCGGAGACCTCACTATATCCGAGGATGAGAGGGTAAAAAGTTACTACCTGTCGTTTCTCACCCGAAGGCGAGAACCCGACACTGACATCTTGCTGAGTTATATACTTGGGATATTCCTTTAGTTAATATAAATAAAAAATTAAAACTGAGTGAGTCGTAATAAACGTATACAGGATTACTTAATATTATATTGAAACATTGTATCGTTATATATTATCACACCACGTTTAATAAATTGAATTATTGTTTAACAAAATATCTTACGTAGAATATATTATATTAAAAAATAAAAAATAATTATTATCAATAACTGAGACGGATAGTTACTCGTAATACTCATAATCAGGTTATATATTAAATATATTTATATATATTATTATATATAATATATATACTATATATAATATATAATGAATAATATATATATTATATTATAATATATAATTAATATATATATATATATATATATATATATATATAATATATATATATATTAATATATATATATATTAATATATATTATAATATATACCTATTTACTATCTCACTACCCTTGGCCACCCTGTTTTACTAAGATAGGCCAGACCACTACATGCTTCTAAGGTACCTATAAATATTAATACCGCCACTCTCGAGCCGGTCTACCCTCCATAGATCACCAAGCTGAGGTGTTCAAGTATTGCCTTATCTTAGGGTTGAGAGATTATATATAAATTAGTAAACGACGGGTCTATAGCATAAAGGAAGTGAGAGTAAGTATTATATTTATCAGGGGCGGTTATATTTATTGGTACTAGGTGTTATTAGAGTTAGGCTTGGTTATTTAAAATAATTGAATCTGTGTATTTGTTAAGTATTGTAAGTATTGGTAGGTTGTGACCTAGCATCCTTTAGTTTGGCCAAGGATATGTTTGCCTAATGGATCTGGATAGCGAGTTTGTAAAATTCTGGAGCTATTTTATCGGAGTGAGATGTTCGTTTTGGTATGTAGATTGTTGGTCCTAATTTTCTTAAATTAATTTTCAGTTAGGAGGGTGTGGAATATGTTGTGTAGTGTGATGTCTTTATTTTACATATGAGAGGTGGTGATAATTGCTTAGAATTTTAGGTAAATTAAATAAATGTTTATTATGGAGAGGCAGGTGTTGTTTAAGTCTTTGGTATAGTGTTAAATGAGTATTATTGAAGAGTGCCAGCGTATAAAAGTAAAGGAAATAGTAAAGGAAAAGATTTAATTACTAATATATTATATAATATATAATATATAATATATATATATATATATATATATTATATAATATATATATAATATATTATATATAATATATCATATATATTAATAATATAATAATATATATGAACACTTGGACAAAACAATTTACAATACCCCCATACTAACTCACACACCCAAGAACTTACATAAATACATCCATACAACCACATATCTACACGCACATACCCTCATACATATTTACAATCACATATACATAATATAACACACACCATCTCTACAATCATGAGTTTATTAAACACCGTATAGATGCTTATTATAATATTAACTATCACACCTTTCTTTGGGCTGTGGTTTGAACCACTTAATGTAAGATATACGAATTTATATTGTCGCACATCATATCTGGGGAACGTCGGCAGCTTATTTGAAGTCTAGCTAATATTAGAGATAACTATATACCTTTGTGAATAAAGGGCGCCCACTGCCGGATATCTTTCATCATTATATATTAAATTCAATAATCATATATCTTATATTTTATTTATTTATAGAATTACATAATTTATTGATTCTCTAATATTATAAATATTAGTTTCAGAGATTTAAAGTCAGAGTTTTTAGCTGTTTCTGGAGAACAACAGATCTTTCAATAAAGAATTTACAAAATATACTGAGTTGTTATTATCTATTATTAATATTACTAAGTTTATATAAATTCATTAAAGTTATGTAATATAGGTAAATATATTAGAATATAATATATTATATTACATATATTTTAATGTAATATATTAATATTGCAATTATATTCGATTAATAAAATTAATTATAGAATAATGTAATAGATTAGTATAATATTAATATTTTAATAAGTTATATGCAAAGCTGAGCGCGAATATAATTATAATTAATTGTAATAATGAATTTGTATATATATAATTGAAATTATTATTTATTACTCTTTGGAAAGAAATAATAAACAACAGATTAGCAATAATAATAAGTGTTCTAAATATCTGAACCAGTATTATTATTTATATTATTATTATATTATTATATTATTAATTATTATTATTATTATTATTATATTATTATTATTCTCACTTAACATACATTACTTACATATATATTAATTATTATATTATTATGTATATATATATATTTTATTTATATAGTTTTATTATATAATCTTATAATATTATTATTTATTTAATTAAGTATTATTTAATTATTATATATTAATACTTATATTAATTATAATATTTATTTAATTATATATTATTAATTATTAATTATTATTATAATTATTAAATTTAATTATATTAATTATATTATATATTTATATTGTGCGTTACTTTTTCACTTTTTTATAATCTATTCAAAATATTTCTTGTTATGATTGTATATAGGGTTTTCTTATAAAAGAAAAAAGACTTTTTAAACTACTGATAAAGTTAATTATTATCTATATTTATATTAATTATTAATTTTAAATTATTATTTATTATTTATATATTTACATTATTATTATTATTTATATTATTTATTAATTTATATTATTATTATTATTATTATTTCTTATTTTTATATTACTAATTATTAATATCATATTATATAATTATTATTAGTTATTTATTATTATTATACTTAATAAATAAGATTATATTTAGATATTGTAATATTTATTAATTGATTTAATTAATATAACTATTTATTATATTATTATATTATTATCTATTAATTTTAATTATTATTAATTATTTATTATCTATTTAATTATTATTATTATTATTACTTATTACTTATATATTATATTTCATTATTTATAATTATAATTGTGTTTTGTTTTTAATTCTAATTTTGAATTAATTTTAAACTTATAATAATTAAATAGTTTGATCTTTTATTATTTATTATTATTAATAATATATTATTATATATATTATTATATATTAATTATTATTATTATATTATTATTATTAATTATATTATGTATAATTATTTAATTATTATTACATTATTAATATTATAATTAACATAAAAATTGTTTAAATAAGATTTGACGAAAAAAAATGTGACCTGTTATTGATAGGGCCATAGACTGATGGCTTACTAGTGTTCATCTTCTTTCTTCTTCTTCTTTCTTAAAGTGCGCGCTTCTTTTTTCGTCTTCTTCTTCACTTCAACATATGGCGTGCTCTTCTTCTTCATTCTTCCCTTGCGTGTCTATGAGTTAAGGGAAAGGATTCAGTGTTATCTATATTTATGTTTATAATTCTATATTCCCCTCACTCTCCTAATATTCTATAGGCTATAATATTCTAAGCTATACTGGAAAAAGTGCAACGGAAACCACGCAAATGATTCAGAGTGTTAAAAACACTTTTCGTATTAAGTAGTAACCTACCACAGTTATATGTTATATTATATTATTCAGGTGATTCGTAATACTGTAAATATTGACTATTATATTTATATTTCTATAGTGTTATATTATTTATATCACTTATTCCATATATTATCCTATTATTATTATTATATCACACTTATTCTTTTCATCTAGACTTCCTTTTACTATAAATCTCCTGACATAATATTATTTCTCAATATATTGAATTACATAATGAGATATTGGAGTTATTAAACATAAGTAAATCTAACTTCACCTAAGATAATAAGTATGTACGCTGAAAGTATTAGTGAGGAGTGTCGAATTTGGTAAATTATTAATGATATAATGTTTATCTTATTATGATGATGTATTATCTATTATATTGAGTTTAGTTAATCTACTCTACTATCATTATTATTACTTCACTTCACTATCCATCCACAAGTTATCTATGAGTCTGAATTATTAATTATACTCTTATTATCATTCTTTATTGATATATCTATTATTATTATTATTATTATTATCCGAATAATTTGTGTTTATCGATTAGTTTGTTATCAGTTGTTTAGTTGTGATTGTTTGATATTCGAGTTTTTGTGTGGTTGTTGATTCGATAGGGTATAGTCGATTGTATTGCTGTAACAATGAGTTTGTATATTAGATATGTTGTTTGTCTATGTTGTTGCTGTTTGTTGCTTGTTTGTTACTATTTTTGTTATTACTTTGAGCTTATATAGTATAATGTAGAATATGGTTAGAAGTGTGTTTACGATAAGTTTGTTCTTAGTTAGAGTTAGCTGAGTTAAATGTTTAGTTGCTAATTTTAGCTATGGATGTGGGTATTCTAATAATCCGTTTGACGTGATTTTTTAGAAACAGCAATCTATCAGTTTTTCGCATATAGAATGGCTGTAACTAACTTTATCGAGTTTACAATATCTTATTTATTGTAATCTGATGTTGTGATTATCTCAATTTGCAAGTTATTATGGAGTAGACGATTTGTGTTATTTTGAATATAATTATTACCCATTAGAGTAGTATTTAAACTCTTTTCATTCATGAACTTGATCTCATATATCTCTACTTATTCAATGAGTGCTCATATCCTATATTGACGGAGGGTATTTTAATTATGGAGTCCATTAGAATTAGATAAACATACTCACTCATATAATTTGACACTTGTTTACTTTATTTAGCTATTAATAGAGATGAGTGTTAGATATTATGTTCAATTCTGATTATTCTTATTTACTTTATCAATTATCTATTGATTATGATCTATTCCATTATTATAATTAATTATTATTTATTTCTATAATTAGTATTTATTTAGTTATCTCTCTAAATAGTTATTTTATTCACAGATTATTATAGTACTGTATTATCATGTACTATAAGGGGGTGTGTAGGATACTTCCTCCCATCTCATTTATCAAATATTTAAATTAATATTAGTGACTCTATTTAGTACTAGTCTCTGTAATACTTTTAGTGTTTGGTGCTAGCTGATGGCACAAAGGCTAAGGTTATATTAAATAAATGTGTATTGTAGCTGGTTTGCCATATTATCTGAATATATAGGCTATTACGTTGTAAATTTTATAATGGTCTATCTAATCATCCATTAATAATAAATGGTGCTAGTCTATCTATCTAGCCTCTTGCTAGTTGAGCCTGGCTTAGCTGGTGGTCTATCCTAATCCTATTGCGTCAAAGCATGTGCTCCATATTATAGGGTAAATTCTGGTTTTCAGCTACTATTAGAACAACTCTATTTCGTCAAAGCATTCTA
>JABUQX010067701.1:17500-25000 GCA_015478945.1 Trachelipus rathkii
TTATTTCCACTCGTTTTGATAGATTAATATATATCTATTGCTGTAGTGTTCAATAGAGATTTTTCAATTTCGAATGTACAGTACTGGGGTATATAGTATTATTTCTATTTTTACTATATAACATATGGAGTATAAGGACTTTATTAAGGCTACTACCTAATTTATAGGTGAGTAGTTTTTTTAAATCAAGGATTCTATAGACATTCACCAGCCGTAAAGAACGAAGTAAAGAGGTCTTTGTCTTTTATTATTTTTGAATGTAGAGAGAATTTAGGAATTTGAACGAGCGAAGCTGGGTATAGCAGAGTAATTATTCAATATGATTAATCTATCATGTAGTGTAAGTAATAATTACTTACTTTTCATGAAGAAAAAAGATTATCACATTCAAATATATATGATAGTTTATTTCATATGCGTCAGTATCTTTTCGTTTGTGTTTTCACTGATGATATGTACCTCGACTTTAAATCTAAATTGATGTCAGCCTTGTCTTTTGAGAGATACTAATAAAACCGCAAATGAAGTGAGACTGTTTAGCACGAGTCGTAAATAATTATATATATGTTCCTATATATATATACTAGTACGGTCCGGCTATATTTATGGGAGGTAGGGATGAAGGTATGGTCAATCGGCATACTCGTATTGGCCCATTTAGTGAGCTCAAATAAAATGATTTTTACAATAAGATATGAGGAATATTACTAAACATCTGATTAAAACAGTGATTATAAATAATGAGAAAATTGGAGGATTCGGTGGTATACTAATGTATGGATTATCATAGATGATATATATAGGAATTTACTATGTACATCGAGTGATTTATGTAAGTTTCGTTTCAGATATATAAAACTAACGTTGGAATTATGAATCTAATACTGGTCCGAAGTTAACTGAGTATTAATTGAACTCTAGAGGACATATCGAGTGTTGGTAATTGATGATATAATGTAGGGTTGTGTCATGTGATAATATGAGTTTCTACATACACTAATTACTGAGTGGGATTACTATAATTCGCGTAATGATAGAATCCTGAGTCTATATCTTATTCAATGTGTATTCTCGTGACTTAGAGGAGAGGCTATGTATATATGACACGATCTAGAATGGCCGGAGAGTCGGTGCATAGTTATGTACACATTCGCTTGAGATCGTTTGTATTTTTAGATATTTAGGCTGCTTCGGATTGGCAAATATGGTTTCACTGTTATTCTGAAGATTCAGAGAAAATAGATAGTTATGGATATAAATGTTGCTCTAATAATGGTCATAGTGTCAGTTTGAGCCAAATACATCATTGGCATTTTTTCTTTATGATGGCCTGATCTGATTCATTAGTCAAGTATTCTTAACTTTTTTTTCTTAAACAGCATTTTTCTTTCGTTAATTATTTTTACTACTGTGGCCGTAAGATCATTCGTCTATATTTAATTATGTGACTGTCATTAATAACATCTAATACCATTAACATTACTATATTAACTAATTTCAATATGAAATACTCTATCTGTATTCGTATGTTCTTAAGCGATATTCCTGGATCATGACGCCGCGTTAATACCGATCTTATCTCTGAGTCTTCATTATCTTCTATTTTAAACGGAATGCATACAGAGTCTCAGAAATACGGCGCTGAGTCAGACTCTTCCTCGCGTATCTTTTAGTATCTATCTGCTCTACGCAAAACACCAGTTAGCTCAGTTTCATCGTTCTATAATTATAATGAGGATGGATATTGGTGAGTTAAGCTATATCAATTCACACGCACTTTTTTAATGAGGATTATCCTCATACTCTTACAAGTTTCACTTACTGAATTACTCTTTGTTGTGTTTTATTTTTATGTATATAATCCTCATCGAGCTGACTTAGCTCGTTATAAATACGAGATATTGGAGAGTCTGTATATAATTCGCACATTTTAGATTCATCTGGAGACATATTTATCATTAAATTCATGTTTAGGAGATAGTCTTGGCAGAAGAGACGATAGATAGAATTCGCAATCTGTACGAAATACTTAACTGACAATACTCAGAGAGTGATTCATATATGAAACCTATATTCTACATTGCATTGTCTCTTGATCATCCCATTAATCTCTTTTTATCCTTCAGATAGGTTTTCTAAAAATCAGCCTCTTAAGATAAAAGATATTTCCAAATTAAACTTGTAAAATAAAAAAATTAAGTAATACCATCCTGTTATAGTTAAAAGTGTCTGTTTCTATTTCCCTTAATTAAATGTAACTTATTATATACATTAAGTTGTTTACCTGATACTGGTGATGGATACTGAAGTTACTTTCGATACTCTAACTTTATATTATTGACAATTTACTTTAACACAGACCCTAAATGTGAACAACTTGAATAGTAGTATAGTATTAGAACATTATTAGGAAAACTGATTATAATAAACCGTATTAAAGTTACTTCTTTATATCTGGGGACAACTAATAGATAACAAACATCTAATTATAAGTTATATTAGTAAAGTGAGTGAAGAACGTTTTAAAGTATCAAAAATAAAGCATTTTAAGGTGCGAAAATTGAAACTCTAAATTGACTAATTAAAGAATTTGAGGTTGCTAAGATAATATTTAAAACGGACTAATTTATGACGCCGCTTAGGAGATATCTAGTCACACTTACATACCTTATGATCTTTGTATCACTACATAATCTATTCTGAAGGAATGTCAATATCTATATATATAATTATTATATGGCAAGCAAAAGATATAAAATATTTGAAAGTCAATTATCAGGTACTGATTTATGTATCTAGAGTATCGTATATGGAATAGGGTTATCATTTAATATCCATCTATATTGTATCTTAATATTTTAGAACTGTATGAATATAATTAGTTCTATTACTAAACATGACTTTACGTATGTTTATCATAGCACAATTTCCGTACTCATAAACTGATTCGTATTAAATAAGGGAATAAATATTGATTCTCGCGTATCTCAAGCTACATTCTTAATGATACCACTACGTAGCCCCGCTGGATATATATATATCCTGTTATCTAATAGTCTTTATATTATTTGATATATTAATTTATTATTATATATATTATTATAAATTATATAATATATTATATGGATATTTAAGTAATATATATATTTATATATATATATATATAATGCTAGATCGTTGTAAATTTACATGCAAAATAGCAAACAAGTACCTCTTTATATATATATTTATATATATAAGTTATCTTTATATATATATATATATATATATATATATATATATATATATATATATATATATATATATATATATATATATATATATATATATATATATATATATATATATATATATATATATATATAAAGAAGAAAAGAGGTACTTGTTTGCTATTTTGCATGTAAATTTACAACGTCTTAGCATTATATCGAGAAGTATATGCATAAAGAGGTACTACTACCAAACAAATTATATTGTTATGGGCCACCCTAAGCAAGGGGGTATTGACAAGACTCAATACTTGGGGGATTTCGTGCGTTCCTCCAGCCCCAGCACTTGTATGTGCATTTGTCACATATGAAATCTTTAAATCTTTTCTCTAGCCCTTCGTTTTTTATACTGTCTATATCTTTCAATCTTCCTCCTCCATCACAGCTTCTAACTCTCCTTTTTTTATTTCCACTCATCAGTTCCTTTAAATCTTTAAATGCTTTGTAAGAACTTTCCTTCGTGAAAAAGAGGATATCCTCCCTTTTTTTCACGTCACAGAACCTTGGGCACTCTGGTGCCTCTTGCCACATGGGTCTTCATTCTACCTCACACTTCTTTCCCTTGGATGAGGGTACAGGCTAAAAACCGGTCATTTTGTTCGCTTATGACTGGGACGCCAATTGTAGGGGACCCAAACCTTCGAGTTAGCAGCCGGAGGAGGCTATCCTGCACTTTGGTGTATAATCTCGGGCTCTGGCGTGAAGTTATTGAGGAGGAGGGGGGTTGATTAACCTGCTACCTTCCTCCCGCGAACCTAACCTTATATGGTCCACACATTTCTGTAACTTCACAAGTCAAATTTCTAGGGATCATTCTGGATGACCACCTAACACATGCCCCTGTCATTAAACTCCTGAGAGCCACTTGTCATCGCGGGCTTGACCTACTACGTTATCTGACCACAAAATTTTTGGGTGCTGATCACAAGCCTCTTTTACGTCTCCACACCGCCCTCGATTGAAGCTGGACTATGGCTGCGTAATATATGATCAGGCCTTCCCAAATCTGCTACACCTGTTAGACCTCATCCAAAACGAGGTAATCCGCATCTCCACTGGAGTCTTCCGATCGTCCCCCCGGGTGACCCTTGAACTTGAATCCGGTTTGATGCCACTCACTCTTCGAGGGGAAATACATCATGTGCGCAAGTTATCTTCGCTTTCAAACCCCAATACCATCTGCTCTAACCGATTCTGCGAAAGATACCTCAGAATCCTCCTTACTGGCCATTTGCAAACACAGTTTATAACATGATTAACTTCCTCAACATCCCTTTGAACAAGTGGTGCCGTTCTCTTATGATGAAAGGTATACACCTTGGCTATTCCCTGCTCCCACCATTTGCCTGTTCCTAACCTCTCTCTCCAAATCTAGCCATCGCTTTGCCTTGTCTCTTTCCTGTCTCATTCCGCAGTTCACAATGGATTACTCCAGTGTTTACTGACGGTTCTAAAACAGGAGACAGCGTGTGTGTGCGTCTGCTGTCTTTCCTGAGCGAAACCTCTCCCATACCCTCCCCCCCTCATGCTTCAATTAATGGTTATAATGATTGCCCTTTCTCGAATTCTACTCCTTAACCAAGACCACTCTTATGTCACTTATTCAGATTTGCTCAGCGCCCTCCAGGCACTTAAAGCCCCCTATTCTAAAAACACGATGGTGTCCGCTGGCTACAACAATTTCTTCGGCGCTCTACTCTCGTAAGAAACAAATCATACTATGTTGGACCCCATCTCTGTAGAGGTAACTGTCAACGAAATCGATGACAGAGAGGCCAAAATGGCTGCCTTTTCATTTTCGGAGCTGTTCTAGGTGCCTCTCGGATGCCATTCGACTATGTCGCTTTCATCAACTGATTATTATCCTGTTCTTCGACAAGGCTTCCGCTCTTACTGGTAAGAGTGCTGGACGAGTGATCAGCGAGGAGCTAAACTTAGAAATTTAAAGTCGAGAATTGTTGAGTGGTTTTCCTCTCACCGACGAAAGCGCATGCATGACGTGATACTTGCACGACTCCGTATTGACCACACCAATATCACTCACAGTCACTATATGTTACGGGGTCTTCCTCTCATCTGCAAATTTTGCCGTCGCCATACCCCGAAATCTGTTCTATTACTCTATCTTCATTGTGATTGTTCCCAACTGAGCCCCATTCGCCGTCGTTATTTTCCTACTTAATGGTCTACAACACCTTCTAAAAGGTTATCCCTTATTTTATCTAAATCCCCCAACTATAACAGTTACTCTATTTTCTTTTATCGTCAAGAACTGAATATTCTTTACAACATATGATTTTGTTATTTAATGTTAGAACTATTTATAATTTAAGGAAATCTTTTTATTTAGCTTTTTATTTATTTTTGACTGAATGTTCATTTCGCCATCCAAATTTTCTTTGAAATTTAAAATTTATATGAGCCAGAACCCACCCTTGGAGTTGATTATTCAACCCAGTGTGTCCCCTTCTCTGTGGACCGTGGTGGATCCTGTACATGAACTGAAAAAAAATTTCTTGTGAGTCACCAAGTTTAGTCGACTAAATATTCAAGTTTACTTTGTTCAAAAGCAACATCGCAGAAGAGTAGCTCGCGCTCGCATCAGTAAATATTTGTTCGAACTGTTCTATCCGAAAAAGATATTTTACCCAATGTTTGTAAGTTTCTTTATTTTTACATTTAACAAAATTTCATACAAAAGAGTTTCCAATGAACCGAGATTTGAATAACTTATTAAAATAAGATTGCTATGATTTGTCAAAACTTTGTAATGGAACTAGCATTAACAAAAATGGTAAATTAACTATAAATTAGCTGTGAAATCCATTTCTATGTGAGTCGCGATACGAGTAGTTAAAATAATAGGTATTGTTCCTATTCATTATCCTAAGGTATCATTTTGATAAGCCAAGTCATCGTTTAAGGCACAAGAACCTACAATATTCTTTGAGCTTGATAACGAAGTTACAGAAACTGTCTCTGTAGATTGCTACAGTGACAGTTGAGACAGTTGTCAGCAGGTTTTAATCAGCAGCTTCTCTTCTAACAAGATAGTGCAACCTAACCAACGGTTAATCGGAATATGGAGACTTTGAAAGATATTTTGCCTATGTGCCCCAATTTTTTTATTTGGAAACAGAAAGCGACTGCACACACACACACACACACACACACACACACACACACACACACACACACACACACACACACACACACACACACACACACACACACACACACGTGCTCTTTCCTAACCGCACAAAATTTGTTTGTGAAGGTATATCTAAAGTCTAGTTACGAAAAATAATATCTTAATAAATTTAGTTAAAATGTATCTACTATTTGAAATGAAATGTTTTAAAATTAGAAGGGAAACTTCATTATCGAGATCGAGAATTTATAAATGAAAATGGATAATTTAGAAGCGAAAGAATATTGCCTTAGATTAAAAAAATAAAATAAAATAAAAAATGCCAAAAATATAAAATAAAAATATAATAAATCGGTTCCTTTTTTAACTGGGTAGGTGATCCCTAAAAATTAAAAATAATAGATAATTTAAATATTTCAATACATTTTGAAACACCCTATATATATATATATATATATATATATATATATAATATATATATATATATATATATATATATATATATATATATATATATATATATATATATATATATATATATATATATATATACTAACATATATATATATATATATATATATATATATATATATATATATATATATATATATATATATATATATATATATATAACTTCTTTATATATATATATATATATATATATATATATATATATATATATATATATATAACTCTTTATATATATATATATATACTATATATATATATATATATATATATATATATATATATATATATATATATATATATATATATATATATATATATATATATATATATATATATATATATATATATTTACTTGTGTGCATAAATAACGCAGTAGGGTGCAATGCGCTAACCACATTAAAAACCTTTTCCTATATAATGGCAGATATTATTTTCAAATCGCGGAAAATCCGCAATGAAATAAAATTATATTTTGAAAACCCGCTATTAAAGAAATGTTGTCGTCCAATAGCGATATTTCAATAACTATTTTTTCCCATTTATATATTACTTTTCCCACATTATAATATATATCTATATATATTCAATCCTTTGATGAATAGGCAAATA
>JABUQX010067701.1:30000-39721 GCA_015478945.1 Trachelipus rathkii
GTTTTTTCTATTACTCATCTACTTTCATGGAATTTTTAATCCGAAATATTTCAGTTTATTTCACGTTAGGATCATGATGTATTTTTCAATATCCACGAATGCATCCATATGACACATACACTCACGCCTTATACACATAGACACGACACAACAACCACACACACTCACCACACAAACACACACACACACACCACAACACATATTCACAAACACACACACACACACACTCATCATCCAGTCCAATCCTCCTACCCCCGTTCCATTCACCGTATCTCTATACTCATTCCATTCACCGTGACTGCTTTATCTGAATGTGCTCTCCAAGAAGGTCTTCCTAATCCCCTATACCATAGATTTCATTGAACCTATGAAATTCGCCTTTCACTATCTATATATGCTATGTTTTATACACCGTATATATATATATATATATATAGTTGCTCTTGTGCTCTTCTGGAAGGTTTCATATATATATTATATTATATATATTTTATATATTATTATATATATATATATAATGGACAAATAAATATATTATATACACTATATATATATATATATATATATATATATATATATATATATATATATATATATATATATATATATATATATATATATATATATATATAGTTGCTCTTGTGCTCTTCTGGAAGGTTTCACAGGTCTCCCGAACCCCATGGGTCCTCTTTAAGGAATGGTCGCCGCATGTCATTTTATACTACTTAGCCATTGTATATGCACAGACGTTCGCGCATACATGTATATGCATCATGCTTTTGCGCATAACATCATCTATCTTCTGATGCGTTTCACCCCACCCGCAAGGAATAACATTAAATTGCGGGAATTTAAAAAAGTGACCTATACCAGTCACTAACCGAACTGCAACTCGACCCGTAACCACTCTGGCAAATGTATTGAACTTAACAGATTGGGCTCTCTGAATGCCCATTAATATATAAACATTTAGTCCTTACATATAAAGGGTTTTATGTATAGCAAAAATTTTGGAATTACCTATTCCATATTAAAAGTTTAGAAAAAGTGCATCTCGATTTTGCATTTTATATTATATATATATAATTATATATATATATATATATATATATTATATATATATATATATATATATATATATATATATATATATATATATATATATATATATATATATATATATATATATATATATATATATATATATATATATATACAACGAGAGAGAGAGAGAGAGAGAGAGTAAAATCGCTATCATCCATACACACATACATATACATATACTTACACACTCACACACACACACACATACACACACACACATACACACACACACCTTTTACTTAAAATAAAAATGAGTCCTGAGATGAAGGATCGGTATCCAGAGGAGCGTCGGGACGAAGCCCTATAAATAACTCATTCACAATTGATGAATTGAGTACTGGTGTCTACCCCTAGGTTATAAGGTATGAGGAATCGATTGGTTTATATTATAAGTTGCTAGGATGCTTCCTAGTATGAGTTATCTTTTTCTAGCCTACCCTGATCATAAAACAGCCCTAATATAGGTGCCTACCCTTATGTTATAAGGTATGATGATTCGATTGGTGTATATTATAAGTTGCTAGACTACTTCCTACTATGAGTTAGCCTTTTTCTAGCACTTCTAGCCCGATAGAATATATATCTAAGAGTTACACATTTTAGGCAGTGAACGCAAAACGTTTCTAGTCCGCGTCCGCAGGTGGCCCCGCTGCGTAAACCTCCGCCGCGTGCGTCCGCAGACGCAATATTATCGCGCGAACGAAAAATATGATATCAATGTACACTATTCAAAGAATTTCTTTTCAAATATACTATGAGTCATTCTTTTTACTACATATTTTACGAAATTTATTTTAAAAATATACTTTACATACCTTAAAGCAGTAAATCAGTAAATCAATAGAGGTGTTACCTAACACCAAAGGGATTAGTATGCTTTTGTTTTACTGTTTTACTGCTTTAACTCATATGCTTTACTGCTTTAACTCATATATTTATTAACATTACATACCTTAAAGCAGTAAATCAGTAAATCAATAGAGGTGTTACCTAACACCAAAGGGATTATGTAGGCTTCTTGTTTTACTGTTTTAAACCTGGGCTTTAACTCAATATGTTTTCTCTTATAACTCATATGCTTTACTGCTTTAACTCATATTTTATTAAACATTACATACCTAAAGCAATAAAATCAGTAATCAATAGAGGTGTTACCTGCACCAAGAAGGGATTAGTAGGCTTTTGTTTTACTGTTTTACTGCTTTAACTCATATGCTTTAATGCTTTAACTCATATATTTATTAACATTACATACCTTAAAGCAGTAAATCAGTAAATCAATAGAGGTGTTACATGGCAACAAGGGGATTAGTATGCTTTTGTTTTACTGCTTTACTGCTTTACTGATTATCATATGTTTTACTGCTTTAACTCATATGTTTTACTGCTTTAAAAACTCTTTTGTTTTTACTGTTTTACTGCTTTAACTCATATGTTTTACTGCTTTAACATATGTTTTACTCCTGCTTTAACTCATAAATTTATTAACATTATGTTTTTTATTTTGTTTTAATACTTTTTATTTTTTTTTATTATTATTTTTATTTATTTTTATTTTGTTTTATTAATTTTTTATTATTATTTTTTAATTATATCACTTAGTGTTATTTAACTTCATACCTATTTGTTATTATTTTTAACACACATTCACACACATACACACACACACACACACTACCACTTACACACACACACACACCACACACCACATGACACACCCCACGTATCACACATAACGTAATAATTTATAAAAACATTTTTAATGTTTTAAATTAAAACATGTACATTTATAACTAACTCATTCTCAATTATAACTTAAATTATTCAAAGTTTCTTAAAACACTTCTATAATAAATCAATCAGTTATCTTGAACAAAGAATTTATTTAACCGTTAATACTTTTTGTTTATAACTGTCAGTTTTAAAAATAATTTTTACTAAAATTTTTATGAAATTTTATTAAAACATATATTTTACGTAACCTTAAAGCAATAAATCAATAAATCAGTAAGTCGCGAGCCCCTAGCACCCCTCTACACCAAGCTATGGCCACGTTTTTGTTCTTATTGACTTAACTGCTTTAACATCAAATCTTTAGCCTGTAATAAGTATATAAAATATACAAAATAAGTTCTTCCCCTTTTTGTTAAACCCAAAATATACAGGTTTTTTTTAATTTTTGTTTTATTAAAAAAATTAATCATCCTAGGTTTTTATTTAAAAATAACAAATTAATCACTTACTTTAATTTATTCGCTCAATTGTTAACAAAAATATTTCAACCGTTTTTTTAAATAATTCGATTTTCTTTATTATTATTATTATTATCTGTACATTGACAATCCAACACGAGAAAAACCACAACAACCCGCACTCCTTACAGATACGAAACTGACCTTTCTCTGTAAAATGTGATGTGTTGAAATAGCTACTTTAGGCCTAAATTTAGGATAAGCTTTTTGTACCAGGGGCGATTAAGGCCTAATACCAGGTCAAATAGTAATTCCAACTGACCTTTTTCTGTAAAATGTGGAGCAATAACTACGTTAGGCCTAAATTTAGGCCTAAATTAAGATAATACGCTTTTTGTTATCCCGGGCCTGATTTAAAGCCTAGTACTGGTCAAAAGGTAATTCCAGTATAGACAAGAATCGAGAATCAATGTTATTATTATTTTATAAACATATTTCAAACTGAAACATGCTGGATCGGTAAGATCCTTTAAGCAGGTAAGAAGGAAATGCTTCCTTTCTTGTGAATGGATGGAGTAATCCTTATCTCTATATGACCGCGCATGTGATTGGTTGAGAATTATTTTATCGCTTTTTGGTTTTAAGGTATGTAAAAACATGTTTTTTTCATATCCTGAGCCTTACCTGTGAGTGGATGAAAATTAACTTTGTTCTTTAAACTTGTATTTGAGCAAGTGTGTTTTATTATCTTTTAGACTCCAACTCATTTTAAAATCATAGTCGTTTTAGCTGTTAAGCGGTGCACAAGTTATTTGATTTGTATTAAAAGTGTTTTATCTTTTTACTAATGTGTATATCATTTTATAATATAATTACTTACATTGAGGAATAATTATTAATTTCACTAGAATGATAATAATTAATTCACTAGTATTATACGTAGATCAACGTGAAAGCAAACGCAGAGCGGCCCGCAAGCGCGACCCGCGGTGCGGAACGCCGCATTGAATCCGCCGGCGAATATTACTGACGCGGTCGCGAAAATATGGGGCGTTGTATTTCAAAGTGGTAGGGCCAGGGCCGCCCATCCTAGAGGATGATATCTCTTGGCACCGGCCCATTCAGTATGTATAATATTTTTGTGTACTGTATCAGGTATATTTACGAATATTATAACATATGCTCAAGCGCATTAGTTTATTTAAAATCCTGTATATCAGTGTTTATTACATAACCCAGTGAATTTCTCGATGGTTAACGAATGCATACAACAGCTGATATAGAAGAGGTATGAAATTACATACTTCGATGAAATTTTGAAGTATAATAATATGATACCTATACTTGGAAGTCCATAAAGAGAAAATACGGTTTGTACAAAGGAGGTAAGTTTTTATGCATGTACACGCATTGTGTATTTAACTAATATAGTATATAGGTAATATGTACTAATTTTTTAGAATGAACAACTTTATCCATAACTTATACATAGAGAAAGAATAAAACTGTAAAGACATCTTGAAAAGGGAGGGTATGGGCAACTTCTATACATTAACTCTACGTCCTGTATAGGTGTAGCTTTAAGGTATATAAACTTGTTTTACATTCCTCAAAAGTAATAAGATCTTAAAGGCATATCACAAAGAGGAACATGGCCAGCGTCCCATCCGGGACTATTTGTTCTATTTCCCTCAAAGAAATATAACTTTAGGATAAATAAACAAACTGTTTTTCCTAACAAAACAAAATTGTTCTTTTCAAGACTAAACTGTTTTTCAAGAAACTTTTAACCAGTGAATGATATGTTCTATAATAAAATTAAAAATTTCAAGTAAGAAATAAAATGAACGGCTCCTAATATAGGAAACGGTATATTTGAAAATGAAGTTCACAAGGGCATATCTAAGAAAATATTTTCGCGACGCGTGTAATTACGCCGGCGGGTTTCATGCGGCTGTTCGCACCGGGTTCGCGCTTGTGGGCGCTCCTTGTTTTGCTTCACGTGATCTCTATAAATCTAGTGATTAATTATTATCTTCTAGTGAAATTAATAATTATTCCTGAATGTAAGTATTTATTATAAATGATATACACTTAGTAAAAGTAAAACACTTTAATACAAATCAGATAACTTGTGCAACCGCTTAACAGCTAAAACCGACTATTGGATTTGTAAAATTGAGTTTGGGTCTATAAAGCATAATAATACACAGCACCTGCTCAAATACAAATTCAAGACTAAGCTAATTTTTCATCCATTCACAGGTAGCTTAGGATTATGAAAAAACATTGTTTTTACATACTTAAAACCAAAAAGCGAATTAAAATAATTTCTAGACAAATCAACATGCGCGTCCATATAGAGATTAAGGATTCTCCATCCCAATTACATGAAAGGAAAAGCATTTCCTTCTTATACCTGCTTAAAGGATCTTACCGATGCTGCAGCATGTTTCAGTTTGAAATATATTATAAAATAAATATAACATTGATTCTCGATTCTTGTCTATACTGAATTATACCTTTTGACCGCAGTATTAGGCTTAAATCAGCCCGGGATACAAAAAAGGTATATCCTAAATTTAGGCCTAAATTTTAGGCCTAACGTAAGTTATTGCAACCACATGTTTTTACAGAAAGAGGTCTCAGTTTTGAAATATATTTTGGACCTGGAATAGGCCTAAATCGCCCCGGGGTACAAAAAGGCTTATCCAAATTTAGGCCTAAAAGTAGTTATTTCAACACATTTTACAGAGAGAGGTCAGTTTCGGTATCTGTAAGGAGTGCGGGTTGTTGTGTTTTCTCGTGTTGGATTGTCAATGTACATAGATTAATACAATAATAATAAACAGAAAAATAAACGAATTTTTAAAAATCTTTGAAATATTTTTAGTTAAATGAGCGAATAATATCAATGTAAGTGAATAATTGTTATGTTTTAAATAAAAACCTAGATGATTTTAATAAAATACATGTTATGGTAACAGAGAAGAACTTATTTTGTTATTTTTAATACTTATTACATGGCTAAAGATGATGTAAAGCAGTAAGTCAAAAAAGAACAAAACGTGGCATAGCTTTGTGTAGAGGGGTGCTAGGGGGCTTGCCTACTGATTATTTGATTATTGCTTTAAGGTACGTAAATACTATGTTTTTAAATAAAATTTCTAAAATAATTTAGTAAAAATTATTTAAAACTTGATAGTTATAAACAAATGAGCACAGCGGATTAATAATAAATTCTTTTGTTCAAAGATAATGATTGATTTATTATAGAAGTTTTAAGAAACTTTGAAATAATTTTAGTTTATAATTGAATGAGTAGTAATATAAATGTTCATGTTTAATTAAAACATAAAATGTTTTAATAAATTATACGTTTATGTGTTATAGTGTGTGTGTGTCTGTGTGTGTGTTGTGTGTGATAAGTGTGTAAGTGTGTGTGTGTGTGTGTGTGTGTATCGTTGTGTGTAATGTGTGTCTAGATGTTGTGAGGTATGAAGTAAATAACACTAAGTATAATAATAAAAATAATAATAAAAATAATAAAATAAAATAATAAAAATTAAAAAATAAAATAATAAAATAAATAAAAGTATTAAAACAAAATAAAAAATATAAAAGAAAACATATGTTAATAAATAACGAGTTAAGGCAGTAAAACATATGAGTTAAAGCAGTAAAACATATGAATTAAAGCAGTTAAAGCCTTATAAAATCTGGCTTAAACCATCATTACATTGAGTTAAAGCAGTAAAACAGTACAACATATGAGTTAGAAGGCAGTAAAAGCAGTAAAACAAAAGCATAATAATCCCCTTGTTGCTATGTAACACCCTCTATTGAATTCTGCTAGGGTTTTGCGTTACTGATTTACTGCTTTAGGTATGTAATGTTAATAAATATATGATTAAAGCAGTAAAACATATGATTAAAGCAAGTATAAACAGTAAAACAACAGCATACTAACCCCCTTGTTGCTAACATTTACTGATTTTACTGATTTATTGCTTTTAAGTACGTATTAATATATATATATGAGTTAAAGCAGAAAGTTAAAGCAGAGTTAAAGCCAGTAAAACATATGAGTTTAAAGCAGTAAAACAGTAAAACAAAAGCAAACTAATCCTTTGGTGGGCGGAAATACCTCTATTGATTTACTGACTTTTAACTGCTTTAAGGTATGTAATGTTATAATATATAAAACAGTAAAGCATATGAGTTAAAGCAGTAAACAGAAAGTTAAAGCATCCCTTTGTGGCTAGGTAACACCTCTATTGATTTCTGATTACTGCTTAACGAGTAAAACCACCTACTATAAGACTCCGTTCTGTCCTAACGTGGAACTGGTTACTGATATATTTGAAAGAAATTCTTTGGAATAGTTTACATTGTATCATATTTTTCGTTCGAGCGGTAATATTGCGTCTGCGGACGCACGCAGTGGCGTTACGCGGTCGGGGCCACCTGCGGACGCGGACTAGGAAACGTTTGCGTTCACTGCCCAAATGTGTAACTCTTTAGATATATATTCTATCGGGCTAGAAGTGCTAGAAAAAGGCTTAACTGCATAAGTAGGTAGTAGTCCTAGCCAACTTTAATCTACACCACTCGAATCATCATACCTTATTACATAAGGGTAAGGCACTATAAATTAGGGCTGTTCTATGATCAGGGTAGGCTAGAAAAAGATAACTCATACTAGGAAGCATCCTAGCAACTTATAATATAAACCAATCGATTCCTCATACCTTATAACCTAGGGGTAGACACCAGTACTCAATTCATCAATTGTGAATGAGTCATTTATAGGGCTTCGTCCCGAACGCTCCTCTTGATACCGATCCTTCATCTCAGGACTCATTTTTATTTTAAGTTGTGTGTGTGTGGTATGTGTGTGTGTATGTGTGTGTGTGTGTGTTTGTGTGAGTGGCTGATTCCATCCCCGCTCTTTCTGTGTGTATGTGTGATAGAGATTTTTCTCTCTCTCTCTCTCTCTCTCTCTATATATATATATATATATATATATATATATATATATATATATATATATATATATTATAAAATGCAAAATATATATATATATATATATTATATATATTCATATATAACTATATATATATTATATATATAATTAATATAAAATGCAAAATCGAGATGTTTAACTTTTCTAACTTTTAATATTATTAATCAAGTTCAAAAATTTTAGCTATGCATAAAACCCTTTATATGTAAGGACTAAATGTTTATATATTAATGGGCATTCAGAGAGCCCAATCTGTTAAGTTCAATACATTTGCCAGAGTGGTTACGGGTCGAGTTGCAGTTCGGTTAGTGACTGATATAGGTCACTTTTTAAATTCCCGCAATTTAATGTTATTCCTTGCGGGTATGGTGAAACGCATCAGAAGATAGATGATGTTATGCGCAAAAGCATGATGCATATACATGTATGCGCGAAACGTCTGTGCATATACAATGGCTAAGTAGTATAAAATGACATGCGGCGACCATTCCTTAAAGAGGACCCAGGGGTTCGGGGACCTGTGAAACCTCCCAGAAGGAGCACAAGAGCCACTATAATATAATATATATATATATATATTATTTATATATATAAATACTTATATATATATATATAATTATATATATATAGTATATATATATATATATATATATTATATAATATATATATAATATATATTGGTATATATATATTATATATAATAATTATATATATAATATATATATAATATATATAATAATATATATAATATATATATATTATATATATATATATATATACGGTGTATAAAACATAGCATATATAGATAGTGAAAGGCGAATTTCATAGGTTCAATGAAATCTATGGTATAGGGGATTAGGAAGACCTTCTTGGAGAGCACATTCAGATAAAGCAGTCACGGTGAATGGAATGAGTATAGAGATACGGTGAATGGAACGGGGTAGGAGGGATGGACTGGGATGATGAGGGTGTGTGTGTGTGTGTGTGTGTGTGTGTGTGTGTGTGTGTGTGTGTGTGTGTGTGTGTGTGTGTGTGTGTGTGTAAGGGTGAGTGTATGTGTCTATGGATGCATTCGTGGATATGAAAAATACATTCATCCTACGTGAAATAAACTGAAATATTTCGGATTAAAAATTCCATGAAAGTAGATGAGTAATAGAAAAAACGAGGATGCGAAACAGCGAAAAAAACGGTCCGGCGTGGTGCAATGCGATGCGGTGCGGTGCGGTGCGGCTCGGTTCGGCGCGGCTCGGCAGGGTCTTGCGGTTAAGCGAAAACGCGTTGGTGAACTCCGAAACGCCCCCCCCCCTTAGGGGGGGGAAATCCGCGAAAAAAATAAATAAATAAAATAAAAAAAATAAAAAAATAAAAAATAAAAAATAAAAAAAAGCACTAAAAA
>JABUQX010067702.1:0-13132 GCA_015478945.1 Trachelipus rathkii
CCAGACGATTCTCTTTTTAGAATTAGCAAAAATACCACCCTAGTCCTCTCTCTCTCTCCTCATATCTCTCTCATCTATCTCATCACTCCTCATCTCTCCTCATCTCTCTCTCTTCCTCTCTTATTATTCTCTCTCTTGATCTCTCTCTCATCTCTCATCTTCTCTCTCTCTCTTCTCTCCTCCCATAATTACTCTCTCTCTCTCTCTCTCTCTTCTCATCTCTCCTCTCCTCTCCTCTCACCTCTTTCTCTTCTCGTCTTCTTCATATAATTATTTACTTCATATCTCTCTCTCTCTCTACTTTTTCACCAGATACTCTCTCTCTCTCCTCTCTCACTCTTCTATTCTTTCAATTTAATAACTCACTCTTCTCCTCTCTACTCTCATTCTCTCATCTCTCCACATCTCTCTCTCTCTCTCTCTCTCTTCATCTCTCTCTCAATATTATGAGAGGAGGAGAGAGGATCAGTTTTAATATAGTTCATCTCCAGTTCCTCTAATCCTTAGGACCTCCTCTCTCTCTCTATATATAATATATTTATAATTTTTATACTATATTTATATATATATACTTATATAAATATATATAATATAACTATATTATATAAACATATAGATATATATATATATATAATATTATTAACTACCCACCACAAACAACGCTCGAACGAGTGGAGGTGGGTTACATCGGAGGAACCCATTACAATGATTAAAATTTCTGTAGAGAAGAAAAATAAAATGAAACATATTGAGTGACAGACGTGTAAAGTGCCGACTATATAGCTTGTGGTTAATTCAGACCATGAGCTCAATGAGAAATGTAGGGAGTGGCCAGATTGAAATAACAGCATTGGGAAATGGAAAAGAGAGAGAGGAGATTATATACACAAATGGTAGAATTTGGAACATTGATATATAAAGCAAGCATTATTATTATTTATTTAATTTTTTTAATTATTTATTTTATTTTATATATTTTTTATATTATTATTAATTATTAATTGAGATTATTATTATTATTATTATTATTATTTATTAATTATTATTATTTGTTAATATATATAATGTATATTTATTTTATAGGAGATATGTTTTTCAGTAAATTCTGGATAGCTCTTTGCTCATTCAACGGAGGAACTCCCAATTGGCTGTAGAAGTGTTTCTTTGCAATGGGCGCATCTCCAGGTTTAACTCCCTATAAAGCTGGCTTTTAAAGGAGTAATGTATATTATTTTTTATTTATATGATCATCATCACCACCAACCACCACCCCTATTTTATAGGGGGTTAAGTGCGTAGAACATGCAACGGAACAGGAAAAGTAGTACGTAGAATATGACGCAAGAACAAAAAGGATCCAGAATAATAGACTTACCCCCTTATTACCACCTTTATGAGAAATCTTCGCAGTCAGAAATACATCCACCAATTTTTACCGTGCGGACACGCATGGCATCTCTGTCAATGTACTGTTCATATCACGTTTTACTTATTTCAGATACCCTTGAACCCAGGTGGCTTATACCATACACCACATTCACAAATTCCCTGCCATTCATTTCCTATTGTGCATGCTCTTTCTTCTTGCCTACTGCCAAACGCTCATATTTCTCTCATCCAGAGCATTGCCTTACTTGACTCAATTCGCAGAACTTTTATTCCCAGTCCCTCCCCAGCCTCAGTGTCGATTCCCAGCACACTCACCAATATAAAATCACCGCTTAACCCCAACCGAATTATTATAGCCATGTTTCGATCCACTGCGCCATCCATTTCCAGCATGACCAATACCATCTCGATGTAAGTACTTTCATTTATATCTCTCATTACCACCCTTTCTTTCAACACCACACAAATCTCTATACGTTCATCTTCCTCAATTTATCATTCTTCTCACACCTCCTGACACGTCCCCTAAGATTGTCCATCTGAAAACATTGTACTTTAGATTTTCATAATAACCTCATATCACGCCATATTTTCACTTAACTATATACAGTAAAACACTGGTAACAACTAACAACATACCCTCAAAATGTAAGACGCCCTAGCGCACTTAAAGACTTAAATCCCTTTAACAACATCCACACAAGGATTAATTGCACTAGCCACTTTCCTCAACATTCACAAAACTTTCCTACTCAAACACTACACTGCTTCATCCGTTCCCTTTTTCATATATTTGAATTAATATCTAAATATTTAATAACTTAGACACTTTTCCAGCTGCTCAACCATTTAACATAACTTCACTCTGAAGACTGGACGTCCTCACTAACGTCACAACCATAACCTTACTCTTATGCCTAGTTTACTTTCAAACTCCTCCTTTTACAACACAGACCCTGTGCCAAATCTCTTTCTCTATACAATCTCTCAACTCTTATCAGATCGCCGCAAACAAACCAATAATCCGCATATATAGCGTATTGCAACCCCCCTCTCGTTCTCCAGTTCTCATCATTGTCCACAACAGTGCCATCCTCTCCTCTGGCCCACCTCAGATCCTCCGGCACTTTTAATTCTTTTTTCAAACACTCATCCATATACAGAAGTGAATAACGCAAGGCAGGACTAAAAACACATTTCCTGCCTCAACTCCGCTATTAATATTAAACGAATCACTTCACTTTCGATTCCATTCATTCTTACACACGCTTTCACTAATCCTCATACATACCTTTTGAATTACGCATTAGACGTGACGCGACCCCATTGATTATTATTATTGTTTAATTATACTATTATTGATTAATTATTAATGTTTTTTTTTTTTAAGAGTCATTTATTTTGATTTTATATTTCGTTTATATCATTGTATTTAGATTATTATTTGTTTTCTCATCATTTACTTTCAGTATTGATTAAATTCTCAAATGTGAATCGATTTATATATATTATATATATATTTATTATATAATATATATTATAATATAATAATATATATATATATATATATTATATAATATATATATATAATATATATATATAAGTATATATATATATATATATATAATAGTTTTATATACTATTATATATATTTATAATATATAAGTATCAGTTATAATATACTATATATATATAAATATATAGTTATAAGTAATAATATATATTATATATATATAATAATATATATATATATATATAAATATAATATATATAATATATATAGATATATATATATATATATATATATTAATATATCTATATATATATATATATATATATAATTATATATATATATAGTATATATATATATATATATTATATATATATATATATTATATATAATATAATATATATATATATAATATATATATATTACGCCTCTTAGCATAGTAACGTTCCTCACGGATCATCACGCGGGAGGTTACCGTTAAATCGTAGAGGTTAGCAGGTCTTACTTGTATAAATTCCTGGGGCAAGATATTAAAACGTCTGCTGCGAAACTTGGTGGCGACAGGCTTGGGATAGCGGTCCTTAAAGTTCGATATCCTGAAGTCAACTCGTGTTAACCCTCTGAGACAGCGGGAGAATGCAGCAACGTTTAAAAGGCAATTTATATATAGCGTCGTGTAATATAATATATATTATAATATATATATTATATATTAAGTATATATATTATATATATATATATATATAATATATATATAATATTATAATATATATAGATATATTATAATATAATATATAATTATAGGATTTATGCATTGATTTCATTGGTATTTGAATTTTTTTTAACAACAGATACTCGGATATTCATGTTGGGAGCTTCAAGCACATTTTTAGACAATGTTCGGAAAGCAGTAAATGAGATTTGCAAGATACGTAAAGAAATAAAGCCCCTCGTTGTTTTGCAAGGGTGAGAAAGTTAACTTTTCTATGTTAATAATGTTAATATTGGGATGGGAGTTAATTTTTTAAAGATTAATTTATTTAAATTGAGATTATTTTACTTTCAACTTTCAAAGACTTATCTTCATCAGCGTCACTTGCTTCCCCACAGATTCGGGATTATTATTAGGAGTATTTTTTTTGATATTTGTAAGTGTTTAAATCACTTGTTACCTATCTATTTTAATGTTTAATTGATTTGTTCCCTATCTATTTAGATTGCTTTATTATTCAGTATTGTAATGTCCTGTCTCCACTTAATGACTTATCTGACAACTTGCTTGATCGGTTAAAACATTCGGCCTTACGAAAACGTTTTAAATTATTGCATCTACATTATTCCTTTTTATCTCCAAACTTTTTACGTTTAGTATCAAAGAAAATGGATTAGGCAAAGCTTTTATGAATTTTTCCATTAGCTATTTTGAAGGTAAAAAAATTGTTAATCACTCTAAATGGCTTAAAGGGTGTTTGGCATAAAGGAGAGTTCCCACATTTGAATTTGCCTCGAAAATTGTGTGATCAACATTATATAATAATTAGCGGAATTTTTATTTATTTTTATTATCTCTCTTCTAATGTGCAAAGGTGGAAGACCTTCCAAATTCCACTTGAGTTGGGGGGAAATTCCCAAACGTAGGAGAAATTAAAAGTCGACATGTCCCTCCGGATTCACAAGGAATTTGAAGTGTGAAGAATCAAAGGATTGTTAGTTAAACGAATAAAGGGAGCGTGTCTAAACTTTACCAGTGGGAGTGTGTGTGTTTAAGATTGAGCATAGCTGTTAAGTCTGGAGTCAGAGTTATATAGAGAAAGGATAAGACTGTAGAAAGGCATTTCGCACGAGCCTTTCTCCTTAGAGGAGATATGTCACTGAAGAATTCAGAAGAGCGGTGCCCGTTGTAAAAGCGATAGTAAAAAAAGGGACGCAGCAATTCGATTGGCATAAAAAGACTGGAGAGAGAGATTGAGAGGAGAAAAGTATGATAAGACGAAAAGCCTTAGACTCTACCTTTTCAAGGAGAGCTGTGTGAGTGAAAGCATTCCAGATATTCGAGGCATACTCCATACAGATGCAAACGATACCCCTATAAAAGCATGCAAATGGGGTGGTGTGATAGAATGCGCCTCAGAACACCCAACCTCTTAAAGGCTTGGTTAGAAAGAGGAACTGATGTTATCCATTATTCGAATTGATTCAGAAATGCAAAATGATATCACATTTCACTCGAGTCAGATTATAAACAAAAGCAAAGTTTGAGGGGTTGAATTTGATTTTTTTATATTTTATATATAGTATTACTAAATTCATTACATATATGTAACTATATAATTGATATATTAATATAACATAAAAATAATATATATATTATTATATATATAAAGAAAATATAATATTATAATATTATAATATATTCTTTCTTTCTACTTTCTTTCTTTAACCTTCCTTCTTGCCCCAAGATTGGGGTAAGGTGCTGTACAAGCAACGGAAAAGAAAAAGCAGTAGGAGACATGACAAACGTCGAAAAAGAAAGCCAAGCCCTTACCCCCCTCTGTCCATTAATAGTAAAGAGCTCGTCACAGAACAAGAAAATCCACTCGCTGAGCATCATGGGAGACCGTGCGACGGAAGGACCCCTCACTAATGGATTAATATATTATAACTAAATATATTATATATATATAGTATATATATATATATATATAATATATATATATTAATATATATATATATATATAGTAATATATATATATATATATTAATATTATATAATATATATTATATAGTAATATATATATTTATATATAATATATTATTATATATATATATATAATACGTATATATATATATAACTATTTGTTTTTAAGTTCTCTGCTAGTGGGCGATTTTCAAGGTTCAGGCCATGTATGGGTAAAAACAACATTCCAAAAACTAGAATAACCAGATTTTTTTATTATTTTCACATAGCATCAAAGAATGTGCTAATTTTCCCAAAATTTAGAAGTATCGCAAGGTAAATAATTTTCTAACATAAATTGAACGATACAATATTAGTTGCGCCGTTAGGTCCGATAATGAGTGCCACGCAAGGTGCCTATAAAAAAATAAAATAAACCAAAATAAAAAGTAATAAATAAAAGAATTCCATAGTGTTCATGACATAAAAAAATTACATTTTAACATTTTGTGAAAAAAAAAATGTGGAAAAAGATTATAAATATATGACATCGAGACACTGTAGAGTTTAAACAAAGATTTTCTTTAAACCATTAAAAAACAAAGAGATAAATTTTATAAAGTTAAAATTTAGTGTCTTCTCTTGATCAATTTGAATTACATAATTTCAAAAAAAAAGTTAACAAGATTATTCATTTCGTAAGTTTTGATTTTTTTTTAATAACAAAAGAATTTTAAACATTTTTTTTTTTTGTTGAATAATTTTTCAACAAAATGCAACATCAAAAATTTAAGATTTACTTCAGCAAGTGCATTTAAGAATAATAAAAAATTTAAACAAAGGTGTTGCAAAAAATTTTAAATGTCAACGGAATGAATTTAAAAAATGAATTTAAACTAAATTTAAAAATAAATATATACTTCTTGTGTCCGATGAATAGCAGCTAATAAAATGAGTTTATTTGAAAAAAAAAAAAAAAAACTAAAAAAAAACACAAGAAACTTTAAAAATAATTTATTATTTTTTTCATAAATAAATGTAAAGTGAGAAAATCGTTCTGGTGTTTGACCAGGTGTAGTGTATGTAATATCCGTAGTTTAAAATAAAAAACCAAACAGCACTAGATATGTTTTCCCTATTTATAAAGAAACAAGAAGACAATAAAGTGGGCGAGGTGCTAAAAAAAATGGGAGGAAATATTTTCGCATGGGAGGTCAACTTCAATTATTATATATTTATTATTATTATTATTATATTATTATTATTATTATTATTATCAACATTATCACAACTGTCGTTCTTATTTATTACGACTGGAAAAGTACAAGTTTCTTTGTGAAGTTTAACATTTATTATAAAAACCAACACAAATTAAAATTACCAGATCACAAACAATGGATAAATGGCAAGAAAAATAGACTTGTCGGTAGTACATCAGGATTCAGAAATAAATTTTAAGATTGAACAAGCGCTTTCTTATAGGAAAAAAAAGGGGAAAAGAGGGGGATGATTTGGTCTTTTAGTTTTCAAATGATAATGGACTGTTATGTGAAAAAGTATATTAATCAGCAATTAATACTAAAGATTTTAATTATGAACAAAAAAGGACTTGGTTATGAGGTAACAGATTTTGAGCCAAAGAAAAAAAAAAAAACCTAAGGAAAGGAAAATAAAATTTATTTATCTTCTCTCAGCGAAAGATAAATGAAAAGAAAATGAGATAATATGCCAAAATTTGTTTGTCAAATAGACCTTTTTACAGAAAAATAAATTTCTTGTGAAAGAGGTCCAGCTGCCAATAAAAAAACAGAAAAACCAATTTTTGAGGATGATGCATTTATGCAGGAGGATATATTTGAGATATGTGGGTTTCTAGTCAGGGTAAATGGAAAGAGGTTGATTTTTGGTATCGGGTATAGGTCACGTTGGGAACCACGTATATGAATCACGTAGGGGGCTGCAAGAAGGAGCTGAGCAGGGGGTACAGGAGTAGGGCGAAGTTTAAAAAGTTTAAAATAAACAAAGCAGATTCCTAAGATGCTTAGTATGGGTCGCAAAACAATGGAAAAGCTGGACAAAGAGAGAGTGTGTATATTAATTATTTCATGGGTCTGTAAGGTTTGATTTATGGTATCTAACGAGGTGTCCCAATATGGATGTAGGGATTTCAATTTCAACTTGGAAGTTAGGGAAGTTACATTAGGGATGAAATCATGGTTTATATCAATCAAGGTGTTCAGGAAGATGTAAATCCTTTGAAATCCAAATGGTTTGTAAAGATGAGTGGTGAGAATATTTGAATAAGTGTTTGTCTGATACTAGTGTACAGCCCTGAGGGAGATAGAATAAAGCACTAGTGGTTAACTTGGGTTGTTTTCTGGGACAAGAGATAGATGATACTATGGGGGAAGGAAAAGAGTAAGGTTTGATTTCCAACTTTAAGATTGTAGGGTAATTTATAAGGATATGGGTTATAGTTGCAATGAGTAATGTTGTTGGTTCTCAGTATTGCCGATAAGATGCAGTTCTGGTAATTGATAGACTGGATAGGGTTTGAAGGGAAACATGTAATTTGAATCCAAATGTTTGCAAATGTCTTCTGAGAGGCTTCTATTATAGGTGTATTTCAAAGTTTTGTGGTTGACAAGATAGTAAGGATATGGGTTGTGTAATATGATTCTTGGATATGTTGCATTGACTGGAGTGGGGAAGGAGATTATGTTGTATATTTCGTAGGGAGTCTCTTCAGAGAAAGGAATGATAGTAGAAAGAAGGTAAGGGTTGTCTTCGTGGATATATGACCAGGAAAAAAATTAAAACTTGTAGCTTGTAGAAGGTTTCATGCATAAGGGATATTATAGGTTGGTGCTGTATAACTTGACTATTATTTCTGATGAGTTCATGCATGATATAAGAATATAAATTTAAGGGAGTGTTCAAGAGGATACTTTTGAGCGTGATGTTTAATAACCGCCCCTAGTACATAAGGGCTTATTGATAAACCAAATATGATTGTGGCATAAAGATAGGTTTGTGTGTCACTCCACCTTCAGTCCAAAAAAAACAGAACCTATTTCTTCGAAACTGAGGCGAATTTGAAGAAAGTCTTTGAGGAAGAAGATCTAGTAGAACAATGAGTATACAATTGAAGAGAAGAATAAAAGAATATGAAGATAAAACAGACGCCATCATATCATTACTCTCTGGATATGGAAGGGCCTTGATTCAATGACGGGCCCAACCACCATCCTTCAGCTACAATTTGAAGACCGGGCCATGCATTTTTTTTTGTTATGAGTAAATAGAAGCACTGTTTAATGAAATCGGCAGACCTTAGGAATCAGAAAACATTATATTTAGTTAGAAGTATCTTTAGGGATGAACTCGTACATCTCTATATTACTTCCTTCCAATACTTGCTGAAAGACCTCTCCATAAGGTGCGGAGCAATAGTGAGGCCTGCTAACTGGTCAAGCCGTTTCTTTAATCGCGCAATGAAGAGTGGCAGTCAACTGTGATGGGTTGACTTGGGATCATCTTCTATATATCTTTGTACCTAAGGTCAAGCCTTATTGATACTATGCCTTTCTAAACTTCTATGCCATTAACATCTTACGAAAATTTTCGGTGATGATACGTGCATCGATAGACCTTGAATCTGATTCATTCTCTATGATGCTAAGAAAGATCCAATTTTATATCAAGGTGCTTCAAGGACCCATAAATCCAGAATCAGTTATTTCTTTATGGAGTATATTAATTAATAATAGAGTTATTCAAAATAGTAGGATTTGTATTGGTGTTCTAAATATTACAAGATTTTACGTTTTTGTTAATTATTGTTGTTATTTTCAACGAAGATTTTATATGAGTTAGATGATTAGGACAAAAGTTTGTTGTCCTTTTAGATCTAAATTATCGATTTAGTTTATCAATACTAACTTGTGATCCAGTAGTCACTATCCGCCGAAAATAATATGGATTATTTGAGAAGAATTCTATGAGTTTTAAAAATGACCTAAAAACAGGTCAAAAGGAATTAATTCCATGGCATGTCATCTAAAAGCCCTAACATCACTTTATTACACAAAATAGTACATAATGTTTTGGACAAGATAAGTCACATTATTGCCTTAAAATAGCTCTCATTCAAACTATATTGCACACTGATTAGTATGTTTATCCAAATACATTAAACTGATCATGCTATCTTCTATGTCCATTATCCTAAGAGATATTTATGAATGGCCCCATATATAGGCCCTTCACTACATAAATCTACATCCTCAGTTTCAGGAATCATATCTAAATCAGGCAATTCATTTTATTAATACGTTTATAACATAACATTTAGTTCTAAATTTATAGAAGCGCATAGACTCTAACTTATGTTTTCTCCATTCCAAAAAGTTTTAACAGTTGTTGTTATATACAGGAAGTAGTTTCAAAAAAATCTGACTCCTAAGTTAGAAATTAATATTTGTTAATATAAAATAGGAGGCTGTGATTCTCATAGATCTAAGAATAAGTAACTCTGACAGTTTTTGATTTTGTTTTTCATTCATTTCTTACTTTCAAAGGATATGAGTTGTAATCTATTAGTTTATTAAGAAGTGGAATCTTTTCATAGTATTTAATGCACAGAGGAGTTTCCTTGTTTATGGTTCGAGTTCAATCAATCAGAATATGTTCTAACTAGAGAATTGTGAAGATGTAGAGCAAATTTGTGGTCTTCTGAAGTGACTGCACGATTATTGCTCTGTCATTTTGTGAGAGACTATTAGTGCTCCAGGTGAGGACGTCAGAGAGCTGTTATATGGAGCACGTTTCACAATATCCACAGGACTGCGTAAACTCATTAACTTTATTTTATAAGCAGTGACAGTACTGTTTGGCAGCATTGTTTGGAAAACTGGAACAATTAGCACACAAACCCAGCTGTATACATTGCTCTCTCCAATTTTTAGGAGTGGTGAAGACGGTACAAGAAGTCATGAAGTGCTTTCCCTGACATAGTTTGCACGAGTCGCAGGCAGTAGATATGCAGATTACATCACTTCGTATACCTTCTTGGGCGAATTAAATCTGATTAATTAGAATGATTTCTTCGAAATGTTTACAGTAGAATTTGGAAGAATGTTATATGAGAAAGTTTTCTTTGTTGTGGAAGAAGAGAGATTAACATGGTAATATTTTACTAAATTGGAAGGAATAAAATTAAATATGCCTTCGTTTTTCTCAAAAGCTTTCTAAAATAATACATATGGTTATATATATATAAGTATATATATAATATATAGTAATTACATTTATACACTATAAGATATTTAGTGATATATACATCTTCTTTATATAGAGATATAATTATATATAGATAGTTATTATAAGTATATTTCTAACTAGAATAAATTGGAGTGAATACGAACGTTATCGCTATATGGAGATATGTATACTTATTACATAATTATTATATTTACCGTTATATATAGTGTACCATGAAATTTATTCAGTTCCAAATAAAGAGATTATAACTAAAATCGAACTCTTTAAGTTTCGAATATGAGAAAATAAGTTTAGTTTAGTCTTAAATCTTTCTTAATGATAACACATTGAACTATATTTCTGGACTTGATTGAATATTAGATAGTAAGCGAACGTGGAGGCGCAAAACCTCTGATTGTAGTTAGGTTCCTTTTATTCTGACGTGGAGATGAAAGATTGATAATTTCTTAAGGTAAAATTGCAATGTCTTTAAGAAATACAACCCGTTACCTCTCTTTCAGATGTCAACATATACTTTTCTTTCAATTTAACGTTAAGTTAATGTATATTATCTTTTGGCCTTAACTGTTCTTATGTGGTTTTTATTGGGCTAATTTAATGGTATGTCCTATGCTACTCTGGCTGGTAGAATATAAACCTTAGGCAGGAACACCTATTTCAAGATCTTTTCCGCTCTTAATGCTGTTGGCTGATGATGTGATAAGTTGGTAGTTACGTGCCGCATATTTCTCGATCAATTTTATTTATATGTTAGTGATTTATTTTCGCAAGCAGGAGTGTTTGTGATTTATTGCAAAGTTAAATTTATTGTGTATTTTAAAATTAATATTGTGATATAAATTTCACGAGGTTGTGATATTGTTGTATCATTCTTTTAATGGTTAATGTAATCAGGTTTGCGCTTCTCAATGAAATTGTGTTTATAATATATTTCTTATTATATCCATAAATTTTCTAAGTGTAAGGTCTGCGTTTACACATTTGTGAGAGGATTGTAGCAGCCGATATTATTGCCAGATATCGCCTGCAGGTAAGCTCTTATTTATTATAAATAAATTAACAAAAGTTTCGAAGTTAATATATTTTTGTATCAAATTTAAAGCATTTAAAAAGTTCATTATTTATTTTCAACGTTTTGGTCAATGTTTTAATATTCGTTATTTGTCTTTAATAAAAGTTATTTAATTACGATTTGGCAACTTTTTGCATTGATTTACCGTTGCAATCGAATCAGCTGATCTGTTCACATTGACAAACATACATCTTCAGTAATTTTTTTTTTGTATAGATTTTTCAAGATATAACTATTAAGTTTGTTTACTAAAATCGTCCAGGTTATATATTTTTATTAATAATGTTTTAATTCATTTTACAAATATTATGTGACATACATATATAAAATAATATTTTCGGATATATGTATGTCTGAATTATAAACTTCTGATTGTGGATATCTGGATATGGGTATGTATTGACGTATATAATATATATATATATTATATAATATTATGATAGTATATAATATATATATAATATAGTATAATATTATATATATATATATATATATATATATATATATATATATATATATATATATATATATATATATATATATATATATATATATATATATATATATATATTATATATATATATTTTTCTATAGTCTAATTAATGCACCATATAAATGTTGTCTCGCATATGCATATATGTATGGTCACTAATTTATATTGCAAGACATTTTAAAGCATAGAATAATAATATTAGGTACTGCAGCTTCTACACATGCAATGCATATATAAATAAATATCCTTGGATCATTTTATTTATTATTCACGGATCTGTAAAGCTTCTCTCATCTTGTATAAAGGCAGTACATATTTTCGTTTTTTTTTTTTATTATTAAAGTATTTTTAAAATTATCCCAGTGGTTTTTTTTGTAGTTTCCGAGAGTAGTTTGCTTTCTTATTTATTTAAATATTCAGTTAATTGACATAATAGGTCCCAAAGACGTTGATTTTATGATCAAAGTACTGATCAGCCCAGTGACCGTTTCTCAGTGGGCCGTGGTGGGTCCTGTACATTAACTCAAAAAAAATATAATAATAAGTAAACCTATTATATTTTTCATCTTTGAATATGCACAAAGCATTTTCCTAAGGAACAGTGAAGATAAGATTTGGCTAGCTTCCAGAGGAAGATCGTCTTTGCTCTTTCGAATAGGTTGAGATATTTTTTTAAATTAAAAATATTAAGAGTAGAACTGAAAACTG
>JABUQX010067703.1:0-42265 GCA_015478945.1 Trachelipus rathkii
TATATACATCTCTTGTGAGCCTACCGGACCATTAGGGGTTTCCAGGGCCAGCACAAGATTGTGTCAACAGTAGCTGTCACTAGACAAGCTTGAGATCACATGAACACTCTATTAGCTCGTATAAAGCTTGGATCTAATGTATCAGCTTGGTGACTTGGGTTATATCTTGAGCGTGTTAGTAACATTTTGTCAAGACAGATTAATATAGGGCGCTGTCAATTTGGCTCGCAATATGGAACGTAAAGCAGTTACTCTAAGACTAGGTGCTTTATCAATGGTAATTCACACGCGGCAGGCCAAAGGAAAGCAACTTAACTATCATTGATCGGCTGCCGTTCAATGATGGTCAATTACTCACTTCGTGGTCACAAGGGGTAAGAATTCTTCAGATTATACATTGATCGTATTTTCTCGTATCACTACCTCTTTGTTGCGATCCTTATATTTTTCATATCTTCGAACTGTGTGCCTCTTTGTTTGGTTACTTAGTGCATATGAGTCGCGGTATAAGTAGATTTAAGAGACAACGATATAAGAGACGTCAAGCAAATATTTACGGGTGTGTGAAGCTAGAAATAGATTTACAATTTTTTTCAGTTTTGCATAGTACTTAATAACGTTAACATCTTCGCATAGGACTGTATATAAAAAATAATTTTATTTTCCATTCTGATTGATAACGTAATGATCAGGAAGGGCTCTTTGACAAAGACACAAATGTCAGACAACTAGAGAACTTTGATGTATATGGTGGGCTGTGACTCCTACCACAAGAACGCATTTACTCAACGCAACTGGGCAGTTGGACAAGAAGTAGGTCAAATAGTATGGGGCTATCTAACACTAAGTTGTGATAACGGATAGGTACTATAAACTGCTGCTCCTGGGGACCGATGGCATATTTACCAAATACGTCTTTCAATAACGGAGTTAAAATACTATAGATGATGATGGGAGTCAAAATGCTAGTATTTTTTGTTGATCAGATTTGCAACCAGTACTCGGGCAATCGAGCGATTCGAAATGATGGCATTATTAAAAGATATTTTTAAAACAGTAGCTACCCAAGCGTTCAATAACATTGAAGGAGGTAAACATTCATATAATAAGAGTGTGGAAATAGTACAAACATAGGCACAATCCGCAATATGGGACACTGATTGAAACTCCTACCTTTGCTATACCCTGTCCGGTCCTCGGTCCTCTCGTCAGGCAAGAGCAGACATAACCACTGTGTTGATACTTCAGAAAAGGAAAGTCTTTGAGCAATATTATAGACTTTTGACGGACAGCTGTTCTCAACGCGGTGGACAAATTCGTACGTATTTGGTTTCAATCTTTACTTTTAATTTAGTTCATGGGGTTTTAACTAATGAAGAGTTTTAAAAGGGGCTTTAGATGTGTGGACCAGGGTTATATGTTTTGTCGTAAGGGATAGAAATGTTTGTCATAGTCTTGAAATAAGAGTAATATCAACGGATCTTGATGTTGATAGTGTGTTTGAGTAAAATTTTATTGTCTCAGGTTAATTGATAGGAATCTTTTGACTTTCAAAGTTACCGAACTGATGTTTTGTTCAATACTAGGGTCATAAAAGACAGATGGATCTTTCACTCTTTATATTTAGCCGGCTCTTTATAATTAAAGTAATTGATTACATCTATTTTCATCTTATTTGCTAACTAATAAAATAATCCATGAATTGTTTAATATATGTAGCAAACGCTCTTCCTAATTTAAATCTTCTCGTGCTAAGTGGCATCAGACATCCTATTCATTTAGAAATTACCTGTACGTTAATAATGTATGGCGAGGCGGGTGTGAATTTAGATCTCGATATCTGTGGTGGGCAATCGCAGAACTATGATTTAGAATTTTGATTGAAGGATCATTTAATTCACATTTGCAGAAGCAACATTGGCTCTGAATTATAGTATCCGTTTTATGTCGTATTTCATTGCTATGAAGGATCGGGCGTTCTCTCACAATAGGATACATCTGGTCGTTTTTACTCGATCAACCTTCGCACACAAAAAGTAACAGACACTGCTATTATTTTTTACGTGAAGAGTAAGTCTCAATATCAATGTTCCACCTTCAGATGATAAAATATGTATAGCATTATTGAGACTATATTAGATTTAATCTCACGAAAGTACTCATCGTTGCTATTTATTCTTCACCGAACGAACCTATTTCTTCAGTAAGCGAAATATTGAAAGAAGACTTGGTATTATCTTATGGTTCTCCTAATAAATGGATTTTAGTCGAATTCTGATTCTACTGACAACATTTATCGATTAGCTGTTATCGTATGGAGAGATAGTTGCAGCATCAATGAGAGCTGTGTTAAGCATGCTCTCACTTTTCACAACGGTGTCCCTAGCGCGGCTAGGCGATAGTTTTCGGGATTGTTTAGCTCACTCTTCTATAATTCTTATAACATTCAAATAGATAACTTTCAATGTGTAACAAGTTTCTATTGCTCATATTCATCATTAGATAGCTGAACTAACATATGCACTACTCATCAGCAGCTAGTCTTGTGACTCGTTCTATAAGGCAGAAGATTAAATGTACATATTGCGCATCGATGGCTACACCGACGCTAGCAGAGTATGAAGACAGAAATTAGTTTCCAGGATTGACACAGATGAATGGTAGTTGATCTTAAATGGCTAACGACGTCTAGATGGAAGCTGTGACAGGAGAAAAGGAGATATATTTGATCACACACTCACATAGGTGTCCTCAAGAGGTAGGTCTAAACTCAATTAAAAAGAGGAAGTTTGGTAATAAAAAGGGGCAGATAATAACAAAAAAAATGTATAAGTGTGACAGGCAGCAAAGGAGCCCATACGTTAATCTTGTTTGAGGAAAAGATGTGAGAGAGATAGGATATGGAAATAACAGTGCACAATAGATAAAGATCCTTTACGTTCAAGCAGAAAGTCGTAGTCCGCTATGGCGATTTTTACTCAGGTGTTGCTTTACATTAGGGTATAACAACGGAGGTCGGATAGAGATCTCTGACAAGACGCTGATAAACGAAGGGATAAAAAGGTTAAAGATACATTAAGATTGATGATAGTAGTGCTGCGCCAGATGAGAATATTGACCTGCAACAGACATAGCTTTGTGCTTTGACATCATGGTAGTCGCGGGAGATACTATTGTCTAAGAGGCAATGATATATATGTGAGCAAAGAAACGCAAGTCTGAATTAAGAAAGACTAATACATAAAGAAGCGCAGCAGAGGGAGAGGAGGAGAGAAAAGATGGATTAGAATGTTGAGTGAGCAAATCTAGAGAGAGAACGTATTTTAGTAGATACTGGTCACACGGAACGTAATAATAGTATTTATAAGCGAGAGCTGTGCCAGAATTTTCCAACGAGTGCTCGAAGAGCAACGAAACTGTATTTCTTTTTGAGCGGAGACTCAAAGACATTAAATGAAAATCAGAATAAATTATGTATGAGATGTTTCTATTAATAGCGAAATGAACAGGTAGAGGAGGGGGAGATGAGATAGTTGAAGGAGGTGGAGGGAATGAACTCAATGATAGACGAGCCAGCGAATTCACTATGAAGGTGGAATGGAGATCGGCTTCTTGCAAGTGATCAGGAAAGAACTTTTAAAGCTAAGCAGAACAGAAGTAAGATACGTGGAATCAAAAATACTCAATAAAGAAGGCGTAGAAGGAGATTGAAGTTAATGCTCTCGACAGAAAAGTTAATTCCTGAAATTGGTTCAAGATCTTGAGGGTTGATCGAAGTTAGAGCGAATGGCGTTACAGAGGGTGGGGGGGTTATAATTAGTTAGATTTTATACCTGATTATTTTTCTACAAGGAATAGTAGAAGAAGGAGAGACAAGCAGCTGTAAAATGAAGCTAACACGGGGGAATGGATCTCTATGTTTTGTTGAAACCTTATACTGGGGTCAAAATACAGGATGGAGAGAAGACGTAGTGAGACACATTGCTTGAATGGTAGTATCATAGTAGATTGACCCAATGACGATATACTGGGGAAGTATCAGGCACGGATAAGCTCGTAAACGTAACATGAAGGATAAACAGTACTCTTTTGCTTACGACGTGGATACTTACGAGAATTTGTACGGATAAAGGTATGGTTACTCTGCTAAGGACAAACATTTTAGTCTTCACGGAGCATGTATATACAAGGTGTTTCATTAGTTTGAGGATAGTGTTATTATTACGCACGTGCTATAATTGTGGAGATCGAAGGGAATGTGGCGATTATAGTATAAGAATAAGAATAAGTCGCTAGTGGATAATTAAATGGGATAAATGAAACATTGGAGAAGATTTGTATAAGAAGGTAGTAGAATGTAATATAAGAATGTAAGTGAATAAGAAGAGTTTGAAGGAGAAGGAAGTCAATCAGGGTAGAGCGGTGATTCACCAACGTTTTGTTTGCTGGATATTCATAAATAGAACGAGGTGAGACGAGGACTTGGCATATTTACCTTATCGGGCATTTTGGAATACGCGTGCACTCTCGGTAGTGGTGCGTGTGTGAACTGGTATAGGTGGTGGATGATAATAGGAGATGAACTTATGCGAGATCTGTTATTGAGATATAGTTGGGGTGATTAAACTAATTAAACGCTGCAGTGGGTCGCGGACTCGTTTATACAATATGTAACCGAGATAAGGCTCTTTGCTAGTTAAGACATAGAAATGTATTGCGGACGTAGCGATCGCGGATCTGTGGTACACTGTGCGCAGTGGTAGGATATAGTGGATGACTCGTAATAAACTCGGGTAGCGCATTCGGTATCCTTTGGAAGAAGGTGGATGGTCTTAATGTATCTGATATAGACGTCGCGCGTAATAGTCAGTTTCGTGGTGGAAGGGGAAGCGTAAACGAGCGGAAGTACTCCCATACTGAAAATAATAAGACACATAAGTAATGGAGGTGAAAAAAGGGTGATTACTCGGGGAGTTTTAATCGATCTCTACTATTAGATATTGAGCGTTATGGTGGCAGTGCAGAGACTATATGAGTACTATGACCTTTGACCGCCGTGGGATAAGTAGGATCCCCGAATACCACTTTGCGCAGAGATGTACGTCTGAGAGCGATAAGTGGGAAAAAGGCTAGAGGAGGAGGGAATGACACAAGGACCGACAAGGGTGTGATAAGATAAGAGAAGAGGTCTGGAGTGAAGGTATATGATTCAGATGAATGATGGATTTTGACTCAGATTCGTCAGCGTGGGCTGACAACCTTGGCAGCAAGAGATGCACGCGAGGGTAGTATTAAGGCTAGGAGTGTGTGATAGATTGTGCGCACGCGTTTGTGAGCAGGTGAATCAAGATACCACTGACGGATTAGGATGAAGGAACGCTGGTGGCTGGACTGTGACTCATGAGGGTAGAGTTAGAGCAATGGATTTTCGTCCGTCGATGCTGGAGCTTGAGATGAATGTGATGTAAGGGTTTGGACGGTATAGGAGGCATAGGGATAGACGATGGTAACTTCCTTGCTTGGTTCCGAGCTTGGAAAGGTGTCTTGAGATCGTTCCTTTTCGAGTCTGTTCGTCCTTCATATTCAGTCGTTTTGGATCATACTATTATAATCTGTACGTCGGTATGTGTGTACGTACTTGAGCGGGGTTAGCTTTATTATAAACTCTTATATGTATTACTTCTATAAAGAGTGAATATATTATAGGTTAATATATATATATATTATATAAGTATAATCAAATTAATATATTACTAGTATATATTATTACGGGAGTATTTAACATGTAGTAATATTATTTCTCAGTACTAATATAGATTTTATATTAATATTATATTAGTTATTATCTGATAAACTCGTACTAGGTATACCTAGGGTATTATAGTATCGGTATAGGTGGGTATAATAAGTTTATAACGCATACTACTTTATACATAATCATATTTTCCTAATCATATTATTAGTCTAGTATAAATATTCTAATGTAGCTTATATTAAGTTACTTAGCCATATATAATTATACTTATAGAGTACTAATATATTATATAGCTGTTGCGTCTTATAGAGTTAATTAAAGTATTATGTTATATAGCTTACTCTTGTAGGTTATTATTACAGCGTTATAGTATAGTCGTATACATTATTACCGGTATGATTTTTGACTCTCTCATACTTTTATACTTAGATATATATATCTATAGTTAAGTTAGTCATACCATCCCCTCATACTCTTATCATACTCTTATATAATATGTGTTACGAAGTACTCACCTCGAACTAATATATACACATGGTGTAAGTGTTCAGCTGGTTATGTGTAGTGCCTGGGCTTAGTATAAGCTATTACATATATGAGACGCTCCACATTCCTTTCCTACTTTATACTATAATATAAACTAGTTGGCTTTGATTATAGTTAACCCATCGTTCATCTTAGTATATAATCTCGTTATATACTGATTGACTAACCCGGGTGGGATTTAGCGGAGCTGGCCGATCAAGAACTAAATCTTCAGTAGGTGCTGGACATCATAAATAACGTACATCGCACGCTCTTACTCCAGTCATGTATCTTATATATATCATAGTTATATTCAATAATACTACCTTATACCCTCCTATATTATATATATATATATATAATATATAATTATTATATATTATATATATATATATATTATATATATTATATATTATATTACGGTGCGGGTAACTTCTATATATATATATATATATAAGATCACATTGTTTTTTATAGCTACTTATATACTATAATACTTATATTATATTATATATAGTATCCTCGCGCACAAGCTATATATATGGTATTAGGTACGCGGGGTGTCTCAACTACCTAATAAGATACATAAAGATGGTATAAGCTTTATATTTATATATAGAGACAATTTAGTTATAGATCATCCTTAGCTACCACCATTCTATTAACTAGTTGTAAGTGTTATGACTTCGTACTATTTATACTACTCTAAAATTGATATATAGATATATACTTTATCCACTAAGTATTCAGTAATATAGTTACGTCATTAATAACATATTATTACCATCGTTAGTTTTAACATAACTATTTTATATGGATGTATAATCAGTATACCTTCATGCATGTGCGGATTCCGCATAACGAGGTGTAATTAGTCACAGGACCCTCTGTGCCGTTACAGTGAGAACGCTGGCGCTTCCTTTTCCTGCGTGTACATACAGATAGTGTAATTTAAGCGTAAGCTTTTTATAGCCAGTCCGGAGAAGTACGCTAGCTGCAATGTGAGTATAAAGTTTGAGCGTATCTTATGTAGCTAATTATGATAGTCAGTAATTAGAGGGCTCGCTGACATAGAAACTAAGCATAATGAAGGAAAGGTAATATTGTAAACGCACAGAGTACCCTTCTTAATGGGTTTGCATGCTAGCATACGGTTCTATCTGCTCATCTGAGTATATCATCGGCAGATTGACAAGGAAGAGAATAATAAAATTTTAAAATGTAAGCGAGGTCATTCTTTATTTTGATGGGATGCCAGCCATGATTGCGTTGGTTTATCGATGACCGCCGAAAGGCCGCTGTGATGCACCGTACATATGGATGTTGCGGAATCTTCATTCATGCTGAATTATAGAACCAACCGCTGCGGGGTTAGTTGGCGCTTTGCAGACGGTGATAGTGATAGATAAGGCTTAGAGTGTAGATTGAAGTTGGAATGGTAGGCCAGACCTTTAGTATTACAGGTTGCGATGGGTGCTTAAGATATCTCTATTGAAGAGATGAATGCGTACTAAAGAAAGACCTGTCCTTGTATTAGAGCTGTCCACTCTTTCTTCCTCGAGTAGAATTCGGGTTTCTGACGTCGTTTTTATGCAATGTCATGTTGTCATTGACGAGCATTAAGCTATTTGTTGACGCAATATTTTCAACTTTAACCTTAGAATAAAGTCATTATTATACAGTATAAAGTTTCTCGCGAAAATTGCGAGATAGACTTCAGAACGTATGAAGAACTGAACAAGATCAGACATGCAGTGAATATACATGCAAGCAGCATTGGCGATAGCAATCTGTTTCGTTTGTGCGTCGCTTCTTCGCAACACTGAGTGGTTAAAAGGCCGTGTATTGCGAAACGCCGTTAAGCGAGTAGCCGTTATTGCAGAGGTTTACTATATAATATCTTAGTATAGCTACGTCTTAATGTTACAATAGTATAGTCGAGGGGATACTCTACTTAACCGCTACTACTTATGTTACTATATGTCTTGAATCGACTACTGTCTAATCTATTATCGTCGGGGCCTTTGGAATACAATCTATATACTACTATATTTAACCATTTATATACTAGTACTACAATCTGCTATTTGGCGTTCGTTTGCCCAGTCAGGGTTTGATTAGATCCATACATTATATATACTATAATGACCATTAATGCAATAACTATTTAGTAATAAAATATATACGTTTTAACCTACATACTATTTTATTGTTATTATTGAATTATATGATATAATATTATATAAGTAGTGAGTCTGGATAGGCCCTAAGAGAGATAATAATAGTGTTATTTACCAGATTTCAGTTTTTATACTCTTTATTGTTAATAATATATATGAAACTTACTATAAATAAAATATGATATATATATTTTAAAATAATTGTATGACTTTATTATTATTTCCACTTGTGATTCTAATATTATGAGCTATTTATTATAGTATTAAGGTATATATGGTCAGATAATTAGTGACTATTTATTTATGCCCTTTACTATTAATTTATGAACTTGCTACATTCCTTCTTACGAAATATCGTAGATGTCACTCAATAGTGTCTTACTATTACTTTACAGTAATTTTTCGTTGCCTTTGTTTACGTGTCCGTTGTATATCTTTTATAAGTTCTAAGATATTGTATCTTACTGATGTCCTCAGAATGTCGATAAGTTATATAATTATTATACTCAATGACCTTTTTCTTATTAACATTTTTTTTAACGGTGTCTGTAATGATATTATAGACGTATAAATATGGTTATAAAAATTTTTTGATGTAAAAATATTGGACATTGCTTTTTTAATTTTCCAAACTATTTAATATAGTAATCTTGTTAGGAGTACAGCTGTCTGAAAGGATACTAAAATATAGATGGATATAAACTTTTCATTCTTAATTGAGAGGTGTTATGAAAACTTACCTTAGACTTGGTATATTAATTCTAATAATATTGGTTTCTAAAAGTAAAATGTTTAATGAAATAGTCAATTGGTTAAATAAATTTAGTTAAATAAGTACTAGCGAAATTGTTTTATCTTGAAGATATTAACTATTTAAGAGATAATAAAGTAATATAAATATCCAACATAGCAGTGATGTACAATGAAATGATTAATATACATAATTTGATATAAAACAGTACTTTTGGTAATGAATTACGCTATTATACAAGAAAGTAAGTAGGATAGTTATCTTTACATTATGGAGTTATTTTTATTATTAATTTATAAGGAATCTATATTTTTTTTAGGTTTGTGTGATGTATTGTGTACTATTTGAATTTTGTTCTCTCATATTATTATATGAGATTATTGTTACTCGTCCTCGGGGGCAATAATTATACACTTTGATAATTAGTACTGCACGGATAGAGAGGAGGTGGGTCCGGATGTGAGCTATATAGAATCTTAAGAGAATGGGGGTTATACGTTATTAATAGTTTAGATAAAAATTCAATAGATAAAAAATAGAACTTTTAAACGATCTAGTGAAATATTCAATCATCCCAAAGTAATAATATACATTAATATTATATATTAAAATTAAATTAAATTTAATAATAAATTATTTCATAATATAATATATATAATGATTTGTAATAATTTATCTTATATATAATATTATAATATTAAATTAATATAATATAAATAATAAATAATATATATAAATAATAATAAATAAATATTATAATATTAATATATATAATATATATAATATAATAATTATATATTAAGTTTTGTATATATATATATAACATTTATTTATAATATATATATATATATACACATTTTCTATATATTAGATCTAATATACTATAATACTAATTATAATAGTGATTGGTATTTTGATGACGAATTATTAGTATATTAAGTAATTTGTTGATAAGGTCACAAGTTCACAAGTAATATTTATATCACCTTAAATATCTAATTTAAAATATATCGGGGGACTATATATTTAATAATTTAATATATCTAAAATATATTTATTTTTTTTAATACTATATGTGGTTTATGTGCGATCATTTTATGATATACTTGGAGTAGCGTTTTAGCTTTTAATGAAACAAACTATAGGATTTCTCTGTAAGTTTTAAAATAGTATTTATTTCCTTGAGTTACTTCAATATTTAAAGGATTTAACGCTCATGATCTTTCCAATAATTTATTACTACAATGTCATTTCAATAACCATTTCGAGTAGCTTACTTTTGGTTTCCTTTCCCTTTTTGTATGGCTTAATTAAGCCTCTATTGCCATTGTCGTGCTCTGTTTGACAAACCATAGACATTTTTTGGCCTGTTTCGGTTTTGCTTGTCCTCGATTAGTGAGTGTCTTCATCTTTATACAAATTAATAATTGCACTTAATCCTGGCGGTCAAATATTGCATTTGTTTGTAATAATATTTTATTGCAAATTCGTTACCATCATTATGCGTGCAACACCAGTTATTGCCTTGAGAAATATAAACGCCTATATATATTCATTATTTTATATATTAATATTATTATACATATACATATTAAGATTAATAATACAGTACATAGTTAGTTAATTACTGTAAGATACAGGTAATATTTAAGTATACTATATATAGTGATTATATATAAGAAATTATTTAGATACTATGTGTATATATGTTGACATATAACATAACTAATATACACTTGACGTATGGTTTAATTATTATGGATCTCTCATCTCATATTCTATAAATGATTATTAATCTTTACTTATTATTTAATTACTTAGAGGTAACTTAGAAGTATGAGAAGAGTGAATTGTAGGTGAATAGATTATTCTATTATTATAACTAATATATAATATTAATATATAGATTAGATGACACTAAATTTATTTACCGGTGTTTGTATACATATTAATATTAATTATATATTTAGTTACTATATAATATATCTTCAATCAACTTTATTTTGCCTATTTCATTAAATGTAGTTATTGGTATATAAATGTATTATATTAAGTATAGCTACTAATTATATAATCGTATAAATGGAAACTATAATCTAAATATATAACTTATAGCAATCTAAGATAAAGATAGTCCATTACATATTATATATATAACTGGGTTTAAAATCAAATCAAATATATAATACTATATATCATATATATATATTAGGATTATAACAAATTTCAATTGTCACATAAAATAAAATAAGATTTGGAATGTACGAGATAATGTAATAATTTCAGCCTATGTCAAAAAATAAATATACAAATAAATTTTAATTTATTAGATTGCAATCTACAATTAAGAAAAGAAAGAGTTATTTAACTTGTAAAGAATATCCACTAAGCAAGTATAAAGTTCATATAGTATGTTTTTAATTCAATTTTAATTAGGTTTATGGACCCATGTTTGATTGGGAGGATTATTAGATAGGATATAAATTATGAATTATAGACAAAGCCTGAAAATTTGTTTAGAACTTGGATTTTGCTCGTGGTTAGAGTTTAGATAAGATACTGGTAGGCAATACTAGATTAATAATAAAAGATAACAACACATTTAATGTAGTAAATTGAAGACATGAGCGCAAATGTTGATCAGCTTATATAGGTAAGATTCAGGGCATGAAGAAGTACTGATGAATAGTGTGTTCAATTGGACTTGCTGGATATATTTGGCACGGAATTGCAAAATATACTGTCAGACTGGGCGGGGTGGGAGAATTCTGGTGACACCGTAAGTGGCTGGTAAGTGTATATGGTGTTGGTCCAATAGGAGGCGTACTAAGTATGGACTATTTGTGTCAAAGTCGCTTTCGATCGTGTGAGCAGAGAGAACTCACTTCACAATAATGTTTGGCTAGTATGTTTTCAAAGTTTTCGCTGCACCTTCGGCTGATCGGACTTTGTTCAGGTTAAATCTATTGGGCGCAATCAGCGAAGGAAAATGCTATTAAATCTGTGGGAATGTAGCAGGATATTCATTAAATACGAATCTGATGGGAGGGACCATGTCTAATTGCGCATCCGAAGTACCTTTTTGGTAACAGTAAAATCAAGCTCCGATAACAGGAAGAGGCATTTGCTGCTAATTTTATGCTTACTTCTGTCAGGCTGATTTCGTCTTTGTAAATTTCCCCTCACAGGGTGAGATCATGATCCTAGTCAATAAGTGATAGATTTTTTCTTAAGATAGTGGAGCAAACAAAGAATTGTTTGTAGCATTCGAGGTTACGATTGTGTTTTGTTAGGGAGATAGGTTCTTTCAAGCGCCTGGAGGAGCAATGAGCGACTCTTTGAATAATGACATTAGAATTCCCCTTTTGCAGACTGAGCGAACATTAAATATTATCCGAGAAAAAGCCTTAATTCACTCGTTGGAGAAAATGGGTAATTTACATAGAAGGGTGGTAAACCACATACATCTGATTATGATAGTCATTGTATTTAGTAAATGTAGGAGAGGGTAATTTCGGGAGTATGTTTTATCTTTACGTGTCAGTGAGTTAGGCAACTTCAATGACACTTAATTTCAAGATTTTCCTAATTTTCTATTTTGGGAGATGATTACGTTATTTGGGTACAACAATTCATGTGCAAGTAAAAATACCACGCTGGGACAGAATACGGTGCTTGTTTATGGTCTCAAACAGTGAAATGATGTAGCTTAATCAAAGGATAAGGTAGAATGGCATAGAAGTGTTGGGAGCAGGGAGAGGTACAGTCAACAAGCCCAGGCAAATGGTGGCGCAGAATAAGGAGACAAAAACCGAAGGTTTTTACACTAGGGTCTGCGGTTTGTTAGGATGTAAGTGGACTAGATTGCACTATTTATGCCATTAAGAGGATTATGTTAGTAAGGTACGAAGATAGTGTTGATTACCGTACTGTGTGCAAAGGGTCTATAGTAGTTGACGACGATTCTGGGAGCGGGTGTAGTCTTCAGATGTTAGGCAAATATCTCGTGTCTCCTATTCAGATGCAGACTGAGTATGGTGAGAGTTGTGCGATTCTCTTGAAGTGTGCTAGATCCATTCTGGTGGTTCGCATTTGATGTCTGTTTCACGGCACTTCGAACGACGAGTTGAGTGGCATCAGAGATTGTCGGATATCAGCTTACATAGGCCTTCTTATGGAAAATTCGGAAGGTCTTCCAGTAGGATGACTTTCGGGGAATGTTTGGGCCCCTCGTACTGCTTGGATCGTTTCCAAAATAAGATGTAAGTAAGAATTTGTTAAGTGCGGTTGAATGAGTCTGGTATATTTATAGCTTGTGACGCAGCCGTCCTCTGCACTCAACGTTTCGTCAATCAGCATGTTTCGCAGGTCGAGAATTAAGGCGATGCTATAGACATAAAGGGGAATGGGCTATTGATGGGAGGTACGCAGCACCCTAAACCTAGTTTGTTGGCAAGGAGGGCATGATTTAAATAGGGTGTATATTTGTTCTGGTCTCGCGCCGGGCGGACGTAGAAAAGTTCGCATTTTTCGAGTTTATTGAGGCGTGCAATCATCTCGTTTAGTGATGGATCATACTAGAATGTGACAATAAAGGTTAGTTCTGTTGCCCATGGACGCTGGACTACGCCCTAAGATCCTGGATGGTGGGATGGCAAATCGCGCGAACCTGACTGGGGCGGTAGTAGGTTCGATGGTGATAGTTTAACTAACATAAGTACAACGTTTGTGGTTCGGGATATAGTTCCTACTATATACTTTATACCTTTGATCAACACAGGTAGTATCTCTCAAATGTGTGCATTTATATGTTTTTTTGCCTCTATAGTTCATGCCTCGGAATACGGCAGGGATTGGATCAAATTATTATACGTAATAATGGCGATTTGTAGTACGTACCGGAATAATCAGTGCGTTATCCTAAGCCTAGGTGGGGGGTATCTATTAGTATAATATTACACTAGTATGTAATTACTTCTCGTATAGTTTATGATATGAAGCCGTTTTATAGGTACGTAGTGACTCTGATCGGATCAACTTCTCATCTTCTTACCACAGCTTCTTTCTAGTTTGAGACCTGTACTGGATATAATTATCATACCGCAAGTGGTATTTACTTTTTTTGTGTGGTGTATATTGATCGCTCATCATATAATATATATATATCTAAATTAACTCATACACCAGTATAAATGAATATACTATATATTACTAATCGTACATTAGGGCGTTTACTTGGGTTATGGGGTTAAATATAAACCCCTCCGAATTATTATGTTATGGTAGTGTGTTCTATGATTAAGGTACGGGGTCACGATATGGGTGGTGATAACAAGCTGAGTGCGATTATACTTCAGGTAGGGTTGATTGAGTGTTCAAATTTCTATTTCTTATCTTCCACCTTCCCTCTTTGCCCCAAGGACTTGGGGTTACACGCCGCCTGTGTGTACATTAAAGCTGAGAACAAGATAAGCAGAGGAGAAGTGGACAAAACGTTCGAAAGAAGAGCCCAGCTTACCTCAACGCTGCCCGGCTTGTGTAATCTCAACTTTAGTGGAGGGGGGCATTAAGCTCGTCCAACCGTTGATAAAAGCAGAAGACAGATCTGCCTATGAGCATCATGGTTCCTATAATCGATTTAAACTTCGGGTTTCGCCATTCTGGTGGACAATCCGGCAGATCGTACCCTCGGGCTCTGGTAAGATCGTGCAATGTAAGGGTTCATCCCCTGGACCAGGTGGGTCACAAACCATGCCCCATCAAAACCCCGCTATTCTTCTCCTATCTGGGGGCACTTTTTCTGGCCTATGCGGCAATGAGTCAAATTTCTGGCTCTTCCTTCAGGGGGCATCCAAACTCGTGTTATACGGTACTGGATTCAAATCAACTTTCTCGGTTTCGGTTCTCCAATTCAGCCGGTCGGTTCCAACAGGCGCTCTCCGGCACTTATAAATCCGCTTAACCACAGGCTATCATTCATGTCGTTTCACATGATACAAGCACCATTCACTTTCAAATACTTCTCATATCTATATATTCTCCTTTTACACCTTGTCTCACACCACTATGTAAAGGGGAGAGAACGACAGGTATCTCTATGTACCGTTTTTCCCTAGGAATAGGGGGATGCGAGGCCTTATTTTATTAATTCTTCCCACACCCTAGCATGCCCTAAGATTGTCATCTGAACACATTGTAATGCTTTAGATCTAGTACTATTCTTCATTCCAGCAAGTCTCCTGCAGATAGCAATAAGATGATCAGGGTACACCGGACCATATCTGCCTCTGTAAGGACTCTAGGCGCGCACTCAATGACTTAGCTTCTACATTCCACCAATCGCTTTTTGCACAGCACCTTACCTGCCATTTCATACTTTTCTACTACAGCTCTCTGCATCATCCGTTTCTTCTCATCCAACATATGCCTAAATATTTAAACTTCGACATCTTTGCTTCCAAGCTGCTACCAATTGCTCACCATCCAGCTTAAATTCACACTGAGGACTGTCCTCACTCACAGCCATAACTTAAACTCTTTCTAACGTTTACTTCTTATAACACGAAAGTCCTTTTAAACATACCCTCATCTAGGAGTATATTGCCTCCTCAAATAAGCGAATATTTCTACTTTATATCATGCAGGATCCTTATTATCGAATCGTTTCAGAGGCACAAGGAACCAAATCATTGATATAAGTGGGGAAGTAGTGGTTCCGCAACCGTACACTCAGTTCTTCTCGTGCATTGCTCAATCATCTCTACACACCATTTCCTGCCGATCATCCACCCCCAATTGTCGTGACTTCTTGTCATACCCATCCATAATACCACATTGATAACCAAGGGAGAATAAAGCAATGTGTCTGTACTAATCCGCTATTAATCTAAACAATCACCATTGACACGATTTATGTCTTACCTATTCAGGTGCGTCAACTATTCTGTGTCTGATGGGTTCACTCATTACTTTTAGATTTCATTGAGCAGTTATAGCTCTATAACAGCAAAACCCATAATATCACTAATACCATGCCATACGATACCGGACAGCTTCCTATTATCTATCATACGCTGTTGTAAATCCATAAAACCTAAATATGTCCCCTATAAGATTTTTCTTTTTATCTCTCCTTTTCAAACTCATTTGTTTCAATGTACCGAGAATTTGCGCAGTCCACCCCCATTTTCTATACTACACTCCTCAATGGACGAGCACCTTGTTCTTCGTCAAGCCATTCTCAGTCACTCGATGTTGCAATCTTTTTCAACAAATACCAGCATTAACTTACCTACATCACTCTCAAATGACCTTATTAACTGGTCTATGATGTTCTACAATTCCCTTTCGCATACGCGTTATATGGTGTATTATTATAAGAGTTCCTCCAATCTTGCGAACATACTAAGCCCTCATAATGCTTTATTAAACACCTTTTCAAATCAATCATTCACATGGGTCCGGTACCTCGCTTCTTGATCATATTCACTAGTAATAGCTTCTCTATATCAGCCTTGCAGTTAACCTATTATTCAACTTTCTGCACTCTAACCTTATCATTTAGTCTACCTCCTTTACTAAGTAACCTCGAATTCCCTGAAAAAGTATCCTATTTACGTTCTGTTAGTACGATCAAAAAACAACAGGGGTCAACACAATTTCATAATTCTACTAAGGTTGATAAAATTTTCGTGTTGGGCGAATTCTTCTCGTTAAGTTTGTTGTTCCATTCCACACTCTTACAGAAATTAAAATTTGAGCTCCTTTCATGGTGTACAAAAGCACCATAACCTGAGTTGCTGTATTCTAAGCGATTCCCCTTATTTTCGATTCGCTTAAAACCTTTCGCTGTTCTGATCCATGGGAAAGGTCGCTTTCCCTAATTGGCCGTTTGATTTGTCTATGTCTTCTCGACCTTGGGGATGGTCAATATACTGTTCATTTCTTATATCTTAGTTTTTTCATAGTATGTCGCGAAAAAAGATTTTAGTGATTGCCTTCTTTCTCTGCTCTTCTCAATAATCCAAGCATTACGGGCATATTATGATAATACTTCCAAATCATTTGCTTTTAGCTATGATTTTCAACCCCGGAAGTCAGCTATTTCACTTTTATACTAAGCAGCGTTTATATCCTGCTGATTACATCACGGTCTCATCTCCAACCACCGCATTTGCTGCTGTTTAACATTCTTACTGTGGCTACTTAGCACATCGAGCACAGGCTCTAGTTGCACTACTAACACATTCGCTTTCTGGGATTGTGTGCTTGCTATTTAGGCTCGGACCTCGCCCGTCCCAGTATTTTGTTTCAGTTCAACTTGGTACGTATCTCCAAATGCCGAGGTTTACTAGCGAGTGTGCAAGTCTCTTTTTTTTTCCACTTATACACTTATGCTTATTATTTTTTTGCTCTCCACTTTTTTATAAATCTTTCTCCACTCAAACTAAAATTGTGATGTTATTTCTTTATTAAATTATTATAATTCCTTAACTTAAATTTTATCTTACTATTTTCGTTATCACTTCCCTTCGTATACTAGATGCATTCCCCTCCAAGCCCCAACCACTGAATTAATGTTAACGTAGTAGAAACAACATTATGATGTTGTTACGCCGATTGATTGCTGTCCCGATTCCTAATACCCTTCATAGATTTGAACAGTAGGGCAAATGCACTGGGGTGAACTATTGGGCGTCCGTTTCTTTCACCATTGGAGGGTAAGTTAAAATCATGCTTAGTTTTCCAGTCAGCGTTTTGGGTTATAAATTCGAGATGTCGTGGTTACACTTAGTTAAATATTATATAGTAAGTTTATAATGATACGTATAGATAAATAGTAGGGTTATTTTAGTGGTTTAATATGATAGTATTATAATATAGTAGTGAGTTAATTTTAATATAATTTTTAGTATATTTATTTAAGGGTAGGTTCTTGATATATATATAGTATATAGCTTATATATATATTAGTTATACTTTAAAACTAATTTATTATTATCTATATATGAACTACAGAAGTACCTTTTATTTTAGATTACTTATGCCGTATTTATACTATTTGGGTTTTGACTTTGTGTTATTCTATTGCTCGTTTTTTTGTCGTTGTTTGATGACACACATGCAATGGCCGGGGCAGAGTTGTGGACAGACTATAATTAAAACAAGTTGTGGGATGGACGAGTTGCATAGTATTTTTATTGACGCGCGAGAGTAATCGCGACAATTTCGGTCTTATTTTGGCTGTTATGCTTTTGTCGTGGGTGTCCAAAACAGTGAGCTTTGTAGTGGGTTTATGTGCTCGTATTGGGGATTGTGTTTTATTGCGTTTGCTGGGATGTTTTGTAGGGTTGTTGATTGCTGTTCCAAAGTGGATGCACAGGTGCCTACGTTAGTGCAGTTAACAGGAGCTGCTACTACTAGCGGATTTAACGAGCATCTGAGGTAAATGGTTGATGGGAGGTGAAACATAGGAGTTTGTATTTGAGATAGTGAGCTGACAGGAGAAAGCTGTAGTGGCAAAGGATGTTACGTAGAGAGAGTCTTAATAGTTTTCCTTTTCTAGGACAGGGAGGACCCTAGGTGGACTCGATCTGGGTACGCTTCCAGGGGGTCTTAAAAATAAAGTTTGCCTCGCTGATCTTATCTTCTTGGCCCCTGAAATCGCGTTTGAACAAATTGTGGATTGATTCCGAAAATTACTAACATTTGATTGATAATGATGATTATGACGTGACCATGACATAGGTAGGCAAAAGCAAGTAAGACAACAATAAGTAAGATCACTTTTCCCAGTTCTTCCCTATATTTGCCCGGGTGTGGAGTCTTACGATGCATACTCTTCTTTCCATAAAGCTATTAACACTTTTTGATACAGGTGATATTCCAGTCCAAAGGCTTAATCGCACTCCTTCGTAGAGTCAACACACTCACCGCAAGTACAGTAAGAATCTCGTGACTGATTAATCTAGCTCTCTCTGGCTCACATAGAGGTCACTGCCACTCCAACAACATGGAATACGATTTTATCCGCCCTGGTTTTTCTCTATCTCCCTCCTTCCTCCTCTCTCTCTTAGTCCATTTATTCTTTTCTTTTTCATTTTCATTGAAACTACAACACGAAAAAAAAAAAAAAAAAACCGGGGAAAAATGTTTTAAAATTAGCTAAAAAACCTTTCATTTTAGAGTGGAATCATATTTTGTGGAAAAAGACAGTATAACGTATACCAAGCCAGGAATGTTCACGAGGATATCATATTTGAGAAAAGACTTCTTGATGCTCAGTTGATGATTTTTACTGACTCGTGAAGGCCAGATTTGTTCTTTAGATGTCGAAGATTAGAGAAATGTTTGGGGATGCCGCGACATGAGGGGTGGTCCACTGTTTAGATCTCTTTTCTCCAGGCTCACTTCCACCAGTAATGGATGAGGGTCAGAGATATTATAAGTGATAACCCGGAGCGGTGGGTTCTGCAATTAATTTAAAAAATTTTTTGACCCTTGTTGAGCGGAAAGCTCTGTATATCCAGGCTTTGCACCCCTATACTCTGTGCCAAAGCGTTTAAAAAAAAAAAAGCTACAAACAATTTTTGCCAATAGGTATTTTTTTTCATTCTTATGGGTTTCCGGCAGAAGAATTTGTTTAGAATATATGGCTTGTGCATTCCATTGTTTTTTGAAGATTTAAATTTGGGTGAATGTTTTGGAGTTTAGGCATTTATTGATAATTTGCGGATTGAATTTGGCTGAGGGTACCAACTTGCAAAGACCGTTTAAGGAGGTGATATTTTGATCTTTCTCCTTGGTTCGCTTTTTCTCATTAGTGTATGTGTTGATTTTTTACCCTGTAGAGAAGGAACTGTAACGCTTTTTGTTTAAGGGGTTGCCGGTTAATTTTTTTTTGGTTTTGATAGTTGTAGAAAACCTTTCTTGGAGGTGCAACCGGGGTACATGGGTGAACCAGGGATATGACCTAACCTAATTTGAATATGTTGATAGTTTTTCACTCATAAATATAGTGAAAGATGAGTAGTTGACCTTATCGAGAAGCCCAAGAAAACGGCTTGGTGGTTTTTGATGTAGTAAAAAGCAGGTATGCGCGGATTGTTTTCTTCGAATCCTGCTGGGATATTGATTAACCAATCGCCGGTGGGCTCTGAAGGATTGAGAAAGGGTATACATAATACATTCACATGTAGTCAAAAGAGTACGTACCGTGACATCGGGTAGGCTCTCTGTCGTCTCCTCTGCTTAATTCATTCTGTTCTGCGTGATTTGTTGAGGTTCGTCTTCTTAACACTTTTATTCTGTGATATGAGCGACAAGACTTGAAACTGACAGTAAGCGATAACAATTGCACGCGCATTTTCCCACAAGGGGGCTTAAGTGGTTTCGGTGGGGAGCAGGATTAGTTTGAGGCTCTCTGTGCATTGAGGGGCCTGGCGGCCGCGGGTCTTTTGTGGCAACGGTTCTGGGCTGCGTGAACTTGGTCATCTCGTCTGCTCGGTTCGTAGATTTGGTAATTTATTGTGAGTTATATGTTCATTTGGTTGCAGAAATGAGTAAATGATTGGTCGAATTTCTGTATTTGCTTAATTTCTTAATAGGGGTTTAGGGGGTCTGTAATAACTGTTCACTTTGCATCGACCCTCGTCGACTGTTTGTGTGTTATCATTAACAGTCTATCTTGCAAAATTCATGTCCCTACTCAAGAGGGATGTTTTTTATTAACATTTTTTGGAAATACTAACATTTCATATATAGACTAAGAAACATTTGACGCAAGTTGTAAATTTTAAGTGGATATCTTATACGATTATTTAAATTGCTAAGGTCGGGCAAGTAGAGTTTGGGAAACAGTCCCCCAACTGAGGCATTCCAATGGTCACCGTAAGTAGATTTGGTACAATCACATATGAGCAGATCAATCATTCGGATGTTGTATGGGTCTGTATTGTTTATTGGGGGCGAGGAAAGCATCGTTCCGACTGCATTTTTGGTACGCTGCCTTGCTGAAGTTGGTTTATACATGTGATAAGTCGATATATTAATTTTCACCTGTGGGGTAAGGTCAAAATTTATTTCCTCCTAATGATGTCAGATATTGAGTCGGGTGATGGTGCCAAGATTACGTTTGTGTGCATAGACCAGACCTACTGTTAAGAAGTTAGATCTTACCACTGTGCTATCATTATGTGGTTGGGTGGTTTCATCTTTAAAATATTAATTTATTTGTTTCTGAGATTTAATTTTGATGGGGATTCCGACTAACTATCGAGTCCAACCTATAATCTTTCGATGTGCTTCTGTCTTCCTTGAGAGCTCTTGATCCTAGCGTTCAATTGGTAATAAAACGTTCTAATATTGGGGGCTAGCGTTTGGTCTCAGTATAGTTAATTTTCTATGAACAACGTCCCTGCGGAATTTATTTGCAAATCGTAGTTTTTTCCTTCATAAAAATGGAAAACATATTCGTCTTAGAAAACCCCATCTTCTGTTTAGTTACTATCTTTGGGCAGGGGCATGTTTTATTGCGGGTTTTCAAATTTTCTATCGGGACGGCCATGTGTAGAATAGTGTTGTACGTTGTATGGGATTGATTTTTGTTGCTTTTCACTTAGATCCCTTAATTGCTCGTACGTGTTTATTGTATGTAGGAAGTCTTGGGGACTTGCACTTTGGATAGATATTCTCATACCCAACAGCAGTTCTATTGAACCGCTGGAAACAGCTACTGTTGGCATGAAGGAAAACTATCGATGATTCCTCAAATTAGGGACTTGTGGTATACTTCGAAAGAATTCGGATTCAGGACCTTTTGTCAGCACTTGCATTCTTATCCAGAATACAGTTGTATTACTACCGATCCGTGACTCATTCTCTGGGAATAACCGTCCTATTAAAAAATTGGATATAATTATTGGTTATATTTATACTATTTACATCTTTAAGTACTCTTCATTTTATGGTCTTTGTTAATTGTCTTTCATATATTATGCATTTTTTTTTATAAGATTCTTTATTCATTAATACTCATTTTGGATAAGATTGCTTTGAAAGAGATGAGTTCTTATAGTAATTAAGCTATGAGATGGTTATCTTGCGAGAAAAGTGCAGAGGTTATACACCTAATGGGATGGGTATCTTATAAATCCAAACTGTCTGTAAATTGATGCTGATTACAAGGATGATGATCAGAGCTTCTAGTCAACTTTGATCAGGCATCGTTCTTTCGTTGTGGTGGTATTTCTACCTTTATATAAGTACTAGATACACCAGAAGAAGAATATCACGAAACAGGTGATATTCGAATAGAGAGAGTAAAATATAAAATACTATTGTTACATATAATACAAAGGGCTAACCATTTTATTGGTAGCCTACTGTGGTATATATGGCATTATTAATTCAAGTTAACCATTGAGTTGGTAAGTAGTTACAGGTAAGGTCTAGCAAGGAGGTGCAGGCATCTAGATCAGGTCGTAAAGGACGATTATTATGGTAGATAAATAGTGGGGACTTCGGATTACATATGACCGGGATAACACTTTACTGGGTATTTTAAGTATAAGTTATTCAATGCCTGGATCTTACTTGAAATAGAGGTGGAGTCTTTTGAAGAGTCCCATGTGAAAAATCTTCATACATTTAAGACTCACAACTTATAGAGAAACTAGCAGTTGTCTTCGTCTTTTTCGTTAAATTACCCCTTACTTTCTGTGTACATTGGACAATTAAAACCTTTTTACTATTTTTTCCCTTAACTTTTAATAATGATTTTACACCATATCGCTTAGGATCAGTAGTGTAATTCTGGCAACAATTTTCAAGATCCCGTTAAAAATATTTAAGAGGTTCGAGATGAGAAACCAAAAAAGAAATCCAACTTCTTTATTCCAATAATCCACGTTGCTTTAGACTGTGTTGCTTCTTACAGGTCCCCCATCATCATTCCGAGACAGATCATCATGCAAAATCATCATCATTTTGCTTCTTAGGCACGGTTATTTTAAGTAGCGTATGCTTCTATATGAATTCTTTATTCCAAGTATCATGATAAATGGAAAATCCACTTGCTCGAGTTAAGGATATCATCAGATGGTCGTTATAATTATTGTTAGCATGCCGTTGCCCTGCCGAGAATATTTATCGAATTTCCTGTAGTTTAACAAACCGCAGTTTAATAATTGGGTGAGGCTTGGTTGTTGGGGCCAAAGTTTGGGTTTGTGGATGTTTGATCCACGCTTTTACGACAATTATTAATATAATAAATAAATGCTACTTATCTCTCCTAAATCTGAAAATGGAAATTTTTCAATTTGAAATTAAGGGATATTTTCGAAAGAATACAATTCCATTCTGTTGTTCGATTGTGGGGATGGATGATAGCAAGCCTAGGTAATTATTATTATTTATTGAGTATTATTTTCAGTTTATATTTTTATTATTATTTTGATTATTAGTTATTAATTATTATTATATTTCTATTATTAACTTATTATTAGTTATTAGTTATTAATTATAATCATTATTATATATTGATTATACTATTATATATATTATATATAATTTATAAATATATATATAATATATATATAATTATATATATATATATATGATAATACTATAATTAATATATATTTATAATATATATTCATATTATATATATATTATAGATAGTATATATTATAGAATATAGTATATATATATATAATATATATATATTATATATTATATATATATTATTATAGTATATATATACTTACTATATAATTACTATATACTATATATATATATATATATATAGATTTATATATTATAGTTATATATATATATATATATATATATATATTATATATCGGTTATTTATATATATATTAAATATATATATTATAATATATATATATATTATATACGTTATATATATTATTATATATACAATTATATATATATATAATAAGATATATCTATATATATATAATATATAAGATAATATATATATATATATATATATAGGTATCTCTTATATATATATTATATAATAGATATATATAATATATACTTATTATAATTATAGTTATATAAATATATATATATATAATATATATCGTTTGATTGTTCTTTTATTAATATAATATATGTGATATATAAGATTAGTTTGGTTTTATATCTAATCTATAATACCCCCCTTAATATTATAGGGGGGGTGAGGGGCTAAATAATGGGCTATCTTAGATAACCGTTCTACTATAGGTATATACATATACATAGTACCCTATTTTTATCTAAAAACAAAAGGACAAACTATGATGTATAAACTATATCTGAAAAAAAGGTATATATTTTATTAGGGGTATTATATATTAATATTACTATAGGGCCCTGTTATTTTAGTAATTAAGAAAAAATAAATAAATATATATATATATGATTACTGGTATATTATAGATAGTATTGTTTTTTTCTTTTACTACGTATATATATAAATATATGGAGGTTGCGGAATTATTAAAATTCATATAGGTGCGACGTTTATGTTGCAATGCTTTGGGGACTAAATCTCGAAGCTTTGTAAATCCTAAAACTTTTTTATTTTTTGTGGACATTTGTAAACTTCTTGAGTTGTTTTTGTTTGTTTGTGAAATTGAATTATATTTTCGTGAAGTTTTGATGCGATTAAATTGTTGGAGTTAAGTACCTTATCACTGACAGTTATCGACAGTTTATAACTGAAAGCTTTCACACCTATTTACACTTCTTTGGTCCTTTCTTAGTCTTGATCAAGGTTTTGAATGTTTTCTTCTTGTAAAGAAGTATGATTACGAAACCGGCAATATTCACCAGCGCTTTCTTTCGTTGCTTGACATCTTAATACTAGTATTGAAGTAAGCTGGTACTGGTGGAAGAAATCTTAATTTGAGAAATCATCATTTTATATTAACTTTTCAACACCGTCAGCTAATGATTACTGTAATATTTATTGCAGATATGTTTGGCCTCCGAGAGAAGATTTTACCCCTCATGACAGCGAAACTTGATTACAGAGAGAAATGAAATTTAAAGGAAGAAAGTAAAAGAAGAAAAAGGAAAGAAGATTTTACGGGATTTTTAACTCAAGGTTAGATGAAATTGAGGCTATCATGTTTGTGAAACAGAATAGCAAACAATCTGTACAGAAAAAAAAAAAAAAAAAAAAAAAAACGAAAAAAAAAAAAAGGGGATAAAGGACAGGAATATGAAGGAAGAAGGAGAAATATTGAGAATGTGAAGTAAAAATAAAACAAGCGGCAATTAATTGCATGTTATTTTCATGCTCTTAACGTAGAGGTAATCCGGTTTGTTACAAACGTAATTTAAGCGCTTAGGTACACCCCACAACCCACATCGCATTGTAGCGGAGAATGAAAGGCAGTTAAAGAATAGGTTCGACTAGAATAATTAGATATATATGAATAGGGTAGGGTATATTGAAAAAACATTGATATGATAATATTATATAAAAAATTAGAGTAATAGTCAATATATCTATTGAACTATGAGGGATTGCTTATCCGTATGTACACAAGAAATTATTACGGGGTTTTTAAGTAAGAATTATTACATAAATAACACTAGAGATATTATGATTTAGATCATTCTCAAACGGTCGCTGAAGACTATTTACATCATGTGCTGGGTATGATATGCGGTGATAATTACTAACTATAAAGTTATCACCTGTGATCTATTTCTTTCTATACATGCTATGATGATCCCATAATTTAAGAAAGTGGTAAAGTTCAAGTTTATTATCTGTACTATTGATGAACAAGGGACTTATGGGAATTTGGATGCTTTAAAGGTGAAAGCGATAAGGCGAGGCTTGGTAGTGCGGTAATATAAAACCAGATAGAGGAATAGTGAAGGTGGGAAGGTGTGGTATGCTTTTCTGGTTTAAAGCACGATGAGTTGGCAGTGAGAGATGGGATGGTTGAGGAAGGGAGGTGGGGTAATGGGAAAGAACATCTTCGAAGATCTGTAGAAAATTGTTCCAGGAGGCAAGTACGTGGAGAGGTGATAGTGCGAAGCTGGATTGGTGATGTGAGCGCTTGTAATGGATTGCCAGCTTAGAAGAGTCTCTGGATTAGTCCAATCAAAGAGTCATAGACTTTGGGCAATAGTTTAGTAAGGCGACATGGTGGGCTGGGAGGGTATCCTCAGGTAGAGACCGTGCGAAAATTGAAGAACTGGCTAATCTGCAGGTCTAGCTGTGATAATTAGTGTCGGGCTTCCCAGTTTGGGTTGGAGATACGTCTTAGTTTTTTAAGAGGTTTGTAAACCTGATCAGCAATGGGGTCTCGACTGAGTTTGTTGATTGGAATAGAAACTTCTGGCGAGGTCTGGATTCTGTTTGGTGTAAAGCGTAACAGTCCGTCTTGCGGACAGTTGATATTGTATTTTACTCTCGATATGATGTACACGAGGGATTAACAGTTCGAAGGCGTTTGGTTCTTATTATATTTTAATACATCGTAGAAGATTAAATTGCCCTCCGTTATACATCCTAAAAGTAAGGAGATAAAAGGATGATAGAATTTTATGGGGATTCTGTATTACAGTTTATCTACTTTGGTGTAGTTTGTTTGTCATAGGGAGGTATGTAGTCTGGGTTAGTTGTTTGGGTCGATGCTTCTTTGACATGAAGAGTGCCCGTGGGTGTGAAGGGGTAGACTTATTGTTTTGCAGAAGGAATCTCGTAGGGTTGGTGCAAACGTGTAGACGTAGCACTCTAAGGCGGGTCGGTGGCTCTGCTGGTATAGGATAGAGGGTAGTAGAGGATGACGTCGCTCCTGGTGAAGCTGGCTTAGATCGGGTGTACCACTATGTAGAAAGGACGCTGTTGATTGAGATGACAGACGGGTGAATAAGAAGTATTGTTATGTATAGATTCCGTGGTAGTGTATTATGTGAATTAGTAATGTCGATATCACAAGGGGAGTATGGATGTCCGGTTAATTTATTGCAGAAACTGCCGGTCGGACTGCGGGTAGGCTACGCAAGTGACGAGGTGGAGTTGGGTGTTTAATGTCCTGGATTAGGTGTCCTATGGGTAGCGGCGCTTGCTAGACTGATGGATGGGTGGAGGGGGTGTCGGGTCTTCTGAAATAGGGAAATAACGTATCGTATGTAGGATGTGTGGGCGGTTGTGGTCGATAATTGGTGTCATACGGTGATTGGGTTAGTATTAATAGGTGGGACAGCAAACTGTTGGCGAGGGCTGTTGCTGGTTCCCTGTCTCCTTCGTATTTCTTTGGTATCTCGGCTTGAATCTGTCCCGTGGTTCTTGGACAAGACAATTCAGCAGATGGTTTTGGCATGCGATGGTTGGTGTTACGATGAATGAATTGCTTGTGTACCGTGATGGAAAGCGAAGCGGAGGCTATGACCCGGGTGTTAATTGGGATAACGAGTAGGTGTTGGAGGTTCGGATGATTTGGGTTTTCTGTGGGAATGTGAGAAGAGTTGCGAGGATTGGTGACGATTGAGTTCTCGGGGTAGATTTTGAGGGTGTGTGATATGTTTAGGATGGGAAGGAAAAAGAAGGGCGTGGGTCTTGTGTATTGTGGTAAAAGTAATGTAGGATATCGAGTACGGTGTATTGATGGTTGTGAGTGAGGAAGTTTTCAGTTATAGTGGGTGTAGCAGCGTGGAGGAAAAACGTCTCTTTTGAGATACATTAGTATTTAGGGTATAAACTATGTTGGATAATTGAGAGGAGAGACGGAAGTGGTGCCGAGGCCATTGTGAGGCAGTGTTTATACTGGAGAAACCGTGGTGTGAAATAGAAGTACCAAAGGGAAAGGGTGGCTGCGTAGCAATTAAATTCGAGTGGCTTGGGTTGAATCGTTAGGGTATGCGACTGTCCGTGGTGAGTCGAGTCGCTTACGGATGTGTTGAAGTGAGGCTGGGTAGATTTGTTTGGTGCCGAGTGTGTGTGTTATCCATTGTGTATAGCGGGAGTTGAGACTGATGGTCTGGAATTCCGTAGAAAGTTCGGTCTAAGAGGTCTCAATTGGCGTGTTTGCGCGGGGACCACCCTTACTGAGGAGGAACTCTTTTACCGGTTTAATTTACAGAAGCTTGGTAGCGTGAGCGCTTCTGGAGATTTTAGAGGGATGAGGAGTGGAGAAGAAGAGTGGAAAATTATAAAATTAGACTGATAACGGAGTCTTAGGAGTCTAGGAGGGAGGATTCTTGGGTTCGCGGAACAAAAACATACCATAAATCTGGAGGAGGAGGTGATATAAAGAGAGAATTATCTAATACGGTGTCCATTGATCGTGTTGTATGATAGAGAGGTCTTTTTCTTCGTGGAGACAACCACGAAATCAAGAAACATTGTATATATTCAAGAAGAAGCCGTGGTTTGGGAAGACGTGCTCATAGCCGCAACGGAAAACGAAAACGAGACTGGCTATTTACAAATATCGATCTTATATCTCAGGAGTTAAAAATCTAAGGCTCCAATTGTCGTGTGCATCCCGGCCATTAAAAGTAGCGTCCCTTAATCCACTGATGCCTTACAGTTGTAAAGATGCTGATAAACAAGAATGGCTTGATATCATCTGGTGTTCGAGGTGCTATAGACTTTATTATTCAGACCAATAAGTTCTTCTGGACTAGAATATATCATATGTTTGAACAGGTACACAAAATTCATGTTTCACTATTGCTTCTAGAATTTTTTGTTATAAACCAGAAGACCTCTAGCGACTTCAATGAGTAGTCTCATTTTACTTTCCTCAGAGGCTCAGGCAATTTTTTACATTGCTATGGTTCAAGGCCATCGAAGCACCCGCTTTAGGCTGCCATTCTCTCAGAGCTAATGTGCATTCTTCATATGATTCCGACTTGCGATCTTTGCTTCAGCTTTTTTTTTCTCCGCCAGCTATAATTTCAACAAAAACTTGTTCATAATCAATTGCTATGACCTTCCGCTCTTAACTTGAGGAGACTGTCTTCAACTTTGCTGAGACACAATTATACCGCTTCACTTTTGCTCTGTATTCGCGATTTCTATCTTTCAATCCGTCTTTTACACCCTGGCTAAATATGCTCTGGCCATATTCCGTATCTTCTCTCACTCTCTCAGTTCGCACAAGATCAAATCATCGTTTATGGGTGGGACTCGCACGTGAAAACAGAATAGTAAGTGGACACGGTCGTTAAACTAAGCGGCCGATTATGCTACAACTCAAGTTCTTCTTATTCCGTCAGCGGGGTTTGATATGACCTATTTTCCTGGCTATTAATGTTTACCATAAACATATTAGATCTCCTGGAGACTGGGTGGGCTGAGTCTAACGCAGTTATTTAGACCAATTGACCGCAAGGACTGACATGATTTATCTAGTACTTACAACAATCTTGTTGTGTACTTCTCAGTATTATCAATCTACCTCATACCTACTTTGCACATCATGTACAATGAGTCCTTAAAATAGTTTGAGGGCATAATAGGACAACCAGGTCAGTGCACCTTCGTCTCTCATACATAACTTTTGACGTCTGCTCCAATTGATTTTTGGCACATTCTCAGAGCTTTTACACCAACCAATATATAACATCTAAACAGCAGCAGCATCATAAGGACCAATGTTTACGATTTCCTCGGATGAAAAGCTGTGGTCTCGGAATTTAAACCTACCCTATGCATCAGATGTCAGGCTTTGTTAAGCCAAATTTAAACCATAAATTGACATTAGTTAAATAAATCTTCTCCCTCCTTAATGGCTTTTCTCAAACTTCATTGTGCTTGTGATGTCGATTGATCCACACATCTCATCTACTATAAAAGCAGCTTGTCTTCACATCAGTCCTCACTGTGCTTGGATGAACACTCTTATTCGGACCATACAGATGATAATCCTACCTAACTCATGAACTAATTCTCCTATTAATTTCTGGAACAGTTGCTGCTCTTATATCGTCTTTAGTTTTTATGATAATGGTATATTCACGCTGCACTCCTCGGTGGATCCTCGGAACTATACTCCTCTTCATATAACGCTTTTATTTAACCTACGCTCATGTTCGTCAGGATTTCATAGTTAGTCCATCATTTCGACAGTAGGAGTGGCTCGGAGGATGTTCGAACTTCATCTTATTGCGAGGTTGGAAGTCATGTTATCCGTATATTGCAGCTATTGTCCAATTCTATAAGGGTTTTCCTTACGGACTTCTTTGATAGTCAGTCACTATTGACCACGTCCGAAGAAGTGTGTGATCTGTGCTTAGATTTTAATATGATGCTACTATTCCATTTCATTTCTTTGTACCATCAGAACCACACTCATTACAACGTATTTCATTTGCAATATTATACGATTTTGGTAATGTTTTTCCGATCCTCAATCATGTTTCAGTTAAAAAGCACATCCCTTTTCATTTTCTTGAGCAGATCTCCTGCTTTTTATAGTAGCTGCATGTCGAGTAGACTACTTAGTATGCTCTGACTAATTTAGGTACCTATACCACTATAATATAATATAGTATATACTATATATTGTGTATTTAGTAGATCTTTATCTTACACTTTATCACGTTCTATTCATATGATGCTTTGGATAGCTCAACATCGTACAGGTAATGTGAAGATTAAATAATTTTATCTATTAAATCTTATCTATTATTTTTATTCCGTTAGCTTAGAAGCTATGATTTGTTTATACGATTTGTTCTCTCTGGTATTCTCCCTCCTTTTTTGTCCTTAGCGGTGCTTCCACGAAGGTGGATTATGTGTATTTGGTAACGTACTTTTTTGCGCCGGGTTCTTAGCTTTTCTTTAGACATGGAATTCTAATATTCCCCGGTGTTGAGCGGCCTTAGCGGGATGTGTGTCTAGCGATTTAGTTTGTCTCTAGCGTGATTCGAAAGCGGATATCTCTCGTCAATTAAAGGCAAGAGGCCGAGGAATGCGTATACCTCAGCGCGTTGTTGCCTCGTGTGAGACTATTTGTACAGAGTAAGGTCTCGAGACAGAAATACAAAAATATTATAATGTAGTTAGGGAGTTCCTTTATATCAATGATATTTCATACCTGTATCCCATTGTGTTGCATAGTCATATTATCTAATATGTTAATTGTGTATATATTTTGATCGAGGAGTTCATATCTTATATGATTATTATATACTATATATATATTATATATATTAATATATTATGTATTTAATGTATTAGATATAATATATATATTATAATAGTATATATATATTAATATAATATATATATATATATATATATATATATATATTAATATAAATCTTATCTATTTATCGTATCTGGAGTTTGACGTATGGTGGTGCTAAGCTGCTCAAATCCTTTTCTTTCCTTATATTTTTGGCTTAGGTATATCATTGATATTACTCAATTCCTGTGAACTCGGAGTATTTGATAAGTATGTCCAGTGCAATGAAACCTTGTGCTAATTCCGTGTACTCTGACGATAAGTTGTTCAAGACTCTATTAGATCATGAGGCACTAACTGGATTGACAGCCTGCTTTCTTAGAACTAATCCGAATTTATAATGGTAGTTGCGCTAAACTAATGGTTGAATTGCAAATTTACAAAGATTCTTGAAGAAAGCATCTTTACATGATATAAATTAAAACTTTTCATTAAATCTTTAAGGTAAGCTCTAACTGAGTTATATATGATACATTTGTTTTGGGCATTTAAATTTTTTTGAATGAAATTATAATTAATAATTTCTAAAAATTAAGGGAATACAGTCTAAAGAGATGGAATCATAGTAAGATTCTCGCAAGGTAATTTTGTACAGTATATCTCTCCAATCAGATTGACAAAAGGAATCTAGGTTTTTATTTCAAAATTAGTTTATTCTAAATTATTTAAAGCTTATATAAGGGTGAAAATTACAACAAACCTTGTAGCGATGTATTAAGACATTTATACTATTTCCCAGTTGATACAACGCATGCATTTATGTCATATATCTATCATATCAAGTAGATATAAATAAGTTTCATATCTTACCTGATAACAAGATAGTAGAAAATTTTATTAGAAAAGACCCATAGTGTCTATACTCCTTCTAAGCGGATAGCTTATCTGAGAGTTTCGCAAGTAATCTGACTCAATTGATCTGGACTAGAACACTGTATCGAATAAGTATTTGAACCGAGCGGTTACCTATCATCATCTGCTCCAGGTTTACATCTATTGCATTGGGTGCATAGATGCAGAATATAATGGAAAATCTACAAGATAAATTTAGGTTAAAAAAAACGATAAATGTATAATATATACCAATAATATTCTTAAAAAGGGAATATGCAATTTTATTGCAGATACAATTAATAATACGCCATATATTATTTTTCTCTATCATCAACTGATAAATGGACTTTGGCGTCTCCCCACTCTTATAACTCCTCTAAACCTTTAGTAGAGGAAGACTTTTTTGCAAGATTTTTTAGTTTTTTTTTAACGTTGAGGGGTTGCAGAGTTTTTATGGGAACGGTTTTGAATATGGTTAAATAGAATATTGATTGGGGGTTTCGAGGGGCGTATTTCTGGGTTTAGGGTATGACTTACAGATAGCTTCTGTTCGAGTTGGGAAGGTTGTGTGTAAAAAGTGCTAAAATTATATGGTACAGAATAGTATGGTATTGTTTGTTCCATTATTTAGTCACTGAGTTAATCGTCGTTATTTTTTGGTGTGGTAATAGTATTTTTTATTTTGAGATTCGTGATTTATCTGGTTTTGAGTTGGTTGTCTATTTAGTCAGAGGGGATTTCTTTATTTCATTAGAGATTGATCATTAAATGTTGTTATAAATCTGTTTGAAATTATGATGTAGGTTATAGTTAGGCCTATATTTTAATCCTTTAAAAAGTCTGTTTTTATGTATACCTAATAGTGTTTTAAGTAAATTTCTCTAGTAGTATATGTGGAAAAAGCAGAATGTTTATCAAGGTAAAGAAACTTCGGAATTAGACTTCTGGGAATTATAGTTGGTTTCAAGTCGGAGTCTACACATCAGTCAATTAAAGATGTATATTGTTATAGACATTTGTATGGTATTAAGGAGCGGCTGCTTAAATTGAATTAGTGTTGGGTTTTTCACTAAAGTACTTTGTAAATATAGAGTGTGTTTTAAATTGGTTAAGTATGGAATAAAATATATGGTTTCTCCTCTTGGTTGTTATTTTGAGGGGGTTTCTATAAGGTTTAAATGATATTTAGTCTCTGAGCGAGTGTTCTACGCAGTAATTATATTAAAGGTATTGATGATTAAATTAACTTACCTGGAAGGGCAACACAAATATTAGGAAACTATTCAAAAATCAGTTTTATTTCTTTTCAAGCGAGTTATACACACATTAAAAGCAAGCAAATCTAATAGATTATGGGGTGATAAATATATAAGAGAGGATTAACTGCATTCAATAAGATTTTTATTTTGCAAAGATATATCCGATTGCTTTTCACGGACAAGCTATTTCAATCGCTGACTGTCTCTTTATAATTCACTACATTTTTAAAGATATTAACGGAGTTTATTTCACAGGTTGTGCTAATTAAATTCACAATTGCATTGGTGAAACAAAAACATGAACGGTGGAAAGTAGCCGGGGAAGGTTTTGGGAGAAAGATATGTTTATCAGCTTCCTAATATTTATTATTATGGATCTTTACCTTATCCACAACTGGCAACATGGGTTACGTATATTGAAAAGGTAAGAAGAAGTAGGTATAAGTCATTGAATTTATTGTTCAGATGAGAGTTTATAAGGCTGTCAAGTGAGATATATAGGTATAAAATGAAGGAAATTACTCTATATGTGAGAATTCATCAGGATCTTTTGAGGGTTTTTATTCCAGTGTTATATTATTGACAGATTTATTAGAGTATATCATTAGATTCATACAGGAACATGACTATCGATTAATTTTTCTATGTTTGGTATTATATTTGGAGAAATAAGTATGAACTATATTTATTATATGTGGTGAAACTTGTGATAATATTAATTTAAATGGTATTATATATATCTAATGTATGGTTAAAAGAAGAGGAAGTGAGGTATTACCTATATATTTGGCGTAGTTCATACTTTATGTTGTAATATCGATCTTGTGTATTATATGTTATGTATAGTTTCTCTCTAAATTAAGTAATATTATATTAATTTTAAAAATTTAAAACTGGATATCATATATAAATATATACTATACATTATATATGTAATTTATTTTTTTAAATGGAAGTCTTTAGGTTTAATTGAATGTTTTAAGGTTAGCATGTTAGGATTAGTGATTTTAAATAGGTCGGGAGGTATGAATTTATAATTTTATAAATAAGAATTTATGTATTAATATTCGGTGAGATAACTAGTGATAATAGATTGTTAAGTATTAAGAATTTGTATTTGAGCTATAATAGGATTAATAAATTATATTTGGTATATTTTAGCTTGAGTGAAGAGGCCGTTAAAATATGAAGGGTTGGGGATAGTTCAGTTTTTTGATATATATATGAATATAGATATAAATTAATATATTCATTATATATGTGTTAAAAAGAAAGTTACATATAAATATATACAATTATCAAAACTAAGATCACGTAGGAACAAATTAGAGAGTAGGCTTTTTTAGTATTATGACAAAATATATGAATAATGAAAAACCTCAGTAGAATATAAAATAGTAATCTTAATAGCTACTCGAGGGTGAGTTTCGGAGTTAATATTTAGGTAACTGAGAAGGGAATGCTTATATATGTCTGTCCAGAAATTAATAAAGATATCGATAAATAGGATATCGAGTATAAAGTTCTCATTACAATATCTATGTAGTTATATAATAATAAAGTGAAAAGGTGAATGAAGTAATCGCTACTTGACAAATCGTTTGGGTTTTTATTTGAAAAATTTTAATTATTAATAAAATTATAAGTATATGTTTGATTATATTATGATGCCTCTCTCTATTAGGTATATATAATGAGCCAAGAACATTCTATTGCACCAACATAACGAAAACACACAAAGAGAATCGTAGAGTAGTTTGAAACCAATTTTGGAATGGAGGGAATAGGAATAACTTATCAATCTTTTCCTATTCAAAATGTTTAGATTACTTACCTAATAAGATAAGATAAATTTGCTATATATTTATAACCGAGAAGAGGTCGAGGGATTTTCTAAAATTAAACTAAGTTGTAAAAAATTTAACCTAAAATATTTTAATGAGTTAGAGAAAAAAACGTAAGGATTTATTAACATGGGGAGCCTAAATATATATGCTCACTTCTAACAAAGCTCGAATCGAATCTTAGCGTAACCTAGTTGAAAGCCGAAATTGTGTGTTTTATGCGCATAATTATGCTTATTACGTGCCACATATTCTATATAATTCAGAGTGTGAGAGATCGGACATGTGAGCCGTTAGATAGATAGAGAACTGTGATTAGACCCTAATAACACTGGATCGACGTTGCCGTAAATGCGGATAGGTCATCTTGAAAAACGTGGAGATGAGTATGGAGTATTTCGTGATTAACATATATTGTCTTCCTTAGAGTAAAGGGTCTTTAAGGTCGCTATTAGCGCTGTACAGATATAAGGCGAGTGTGACTATGTTTAGTTAAGCTAAACATATTTAATATTATACGTTATTCTCAAAAGTACCTATGGTATACTAAATATTTTATAAGTTTTAAATTTATAGTATATAATGATGTTTTTGTATTGTTTTATATTATAAATGTAATGGATATTTATATTTAATGTAGAGATATGTATATAGTGAATATGTATTATTGTACACTCTATACTATATATATATATATATATAAAGTAGTGTATGATATGATTTAGTATATTTATTAACTTTTTGTCAAGTATTTTAATATAAGTAATGTACAATATTCAACTCTTATATATTATAGGATGGTGAGAGGAGTCGGAGCATATATATATATATATAGATACGTGAGTGAGCAAAATGTTATTTTATTTTACTCATTTATTGTATTTTTGTGAGTAGATAGTGTTAGTAATATAGTAATATAGAGTAATATAGTAATATAGTATATTTTATAAATATTTTTACAATTTTATTATATATTTTCTATTTAATATAAGTATATTTAGGTATATATATATATTAAATATTTATAGGTAGTGATAATACACTACTTATATGGGGAAGCACAGGAAGGCGCATGCTCCTTGCTAAAAAAAAAATATAAAGCAACTAATGTAATAAAATGAAATATTTAAGGTAATATACTGAGTATAAAGTATTTGAAATTTATGAAATGTTTATATAATGTTTATACAAAGGATCGGGAGGGCGGAGAGTTTTAACATTACCATTTGGAGTGTGATTTTTGATATAATCTTTTTTTATTATGAATATCAAATTAGTTTTTTTGCATAAAAAGAATGGCATTGATTGCAGTGCATTAGTAACGGATTTGTGTCTCCCAAGAGAATTCTGTAAAAGGGATTTATGTAAATGATCGCTACTGGTTTAACGTCAAACAACACTGTTGTATTCAATGGTTGATGTCGAAAGACGAATTTGCAATTTGTAGAAGGTATGTAATAACAATTACTCTCCCTTATTTTGTTTCTACTTATTTTGATAATTTTTTCCCCTGGATTTTCTTTGTTTAATAAAGCCTCCTCCTCAGCTATGTAACGATCTGGGTCATTCTTTAAATAATACGGGGACAGGGTTGTGAAAATTTGAGGAAAGCTGAATGAAATCTTTTCTAGGCGGAAAAATTGGGGCATATCATTCATACTTCATCTGAAATTAGAGTTGCCAGGTTGCTCTGGTAGAGTCCCAGAAGTAGGCGTTTGCAATAAAGTATGTGAACAAAAACTCAGCAATTAAGAAAGAGCTAATTTATATTATAAACTTAAAATAAAAAACTTATTTAATACCTAAATATATATAATATATATATATATATAATAATTAGGGTATATATATATATATTATTATATATAATATTATATTATATATATCTATATATATATATATATATATATAAGATTTTTATTGAGTAGAAATTTGATTTATATTATCTGAGTTGGGTATATTCGATGTGAAGAAAGAAGTAGATGAGAGAAGATGAGAGAGAGAGTAGAAAGAAGAGAGAGGTAGTATAGAGGAGAAGTATGGAGTAAAGAGAGAGAGAATGGTAGAGACGAAGGGAGTGAGATATGATGCACGAGATAGTGAGAGAGATGATAGACGAGAGAGTAGAGAGAGAGAGAGAGAAGAAGAATGGGGAAAGATGGGACCAAGAATAAACGCTAAGAGAGAGGAGTAAGACAATTAACTGCGTTTCTTATCGAACATAGCACTCCCAAGAACAATTGGAGTGAAGAAGAGTATGATTTAAATATAGTTTTTTTGGGTAACAATATGTAGTGTTTGTGTTTTATTTGTGTGGAATTTGGTTGTGTCACAATTTCCTCAAGATACTGTTTCTTGAAAAATAAATATAATATTTTCCAATTGTTTTTTGGTTTATATGTTGTAAACTCTAATTTTTGGTATATACAAATTTCATCGATGTGAAGCCATTCTGTGGTTGTTGAGTTTTTTCTTTCTCTTTTTGTACACAATTTCGTGAGAGCTAGGTCTATCAGTCTAGTAAAATAAATTTATAATTTGAAATTGATCATAAAATGTTGTTTGAAATCTTTTTGAAAATTAAATGGTAGTTTAGCCCTAGGATATTTTATCTTTAAGTGCTGTTTTAGGCACCAATATCTGGTTGTTAAAGTAAATCCTGGTATATAGTTTGGAAGAAGCAGAATGTTTATCAGAGGTAAACAAATTTTCGGAAATTAAACTTCTGGGAATTATACGAGTCGGATCTACATCAAGTCAAAAATTTTAAGGTTTACATTGTTGGAAGCCATTGAAAGTGTGATTCCCATAACTTGTAAGAAGACTGTTTCTTTAAAATGGTAATTATGAAATAAAATTCTTTCTCCATAGAGCACAGTTAGTACATCAATTATTGATAATTTAGTCTGCACCTCTCGCAGTATTTATAAGTATTGATGATTTAACCCCTGGAGGCAACATCAAAATGGAAGACTATTTTCAAAAATTAAGTATTTCTTTTTATATTTTTATACCAACAACAAACATAAAAATAAGATTAATCACATAAGAGTCTTTTTTAAAGATATAATTCCGAAGCTTTCGACACTCCATCGTCCCGAGCTGCTTGCTTCGCGAACGTAAATTCTTCAGGAACGGAGGTTGGAAAAAGAATACAGCTCCAATTTTTTAATTGTCTTCTCTTTCTTGATGGCAACTATGGGTTTGTCAGAGGTCGGGAATACTAATACGAGACCATGGTTGAAGGAATAAATTTTCTTTAAATATTAAAAAGATTGTTTTAAATTGAAAATTCTAAAGGTCATCGTTATTTGAGGGTTTTCCCAGTTTTCTGGTATTAAAATTATGTAGTTTTTGATAGTAAGGAAGACTGCGATCTAATAATTTTTCTTTGTTTTGGTATTAAGTTGAATAGGATATTGACTAGGTTTATTGGGAATGATTATTAATTAATGATGGTATTAGTATATCTATGTATGGTTAAAGATGAGGAAGGGTTACCTTTGTTATGGCTGGTAGGTGCATTCTTTATAGTTGATCGATTCTTGTGTATATGGTTATTCGGAGATGGTTCTCCTAACTACGTATTTATTCGCAATTTGCAACAAGGAATCAATACGAATATATGTAGCCTGTGATTCTATTTGTTTAAATTAATAGGAGTCTTTAATGGGTTTTAAAATGATATGCCTTTAAGAGTATAGCATGTGTATAGATTCTAGTGAGGTACTAGGGTTTAAATGTCGGGGAGGTAAATCCGGAATTTTTTTGAATATAGATGTTGTTAATAATTTCCGAGTGAACTGGATAGAGAGTAATGATGTTATTTGTACGATAATGGATACAGCAGATGGAATTTTTGTTGTATAATAGGATTTTAAATATTTGTTTTTAGCTGAGTGAAATATTTAAATATGAAGGGTTGGGATAGTTTCAGTTTTTTGAAAGTGTTGATTGGATTCAAATTAAATTCACTTGGTTAAGTGTAGGTTATCACAATTTCTGAGAGCCCGTAGGAACAAACCTTACAAGTTTGTTTATTGACAGAAATTAGAAATGAAAACCAGTGATATGATATGAATCTGAAGCGGGTGGTTTCGTAATTTGGGAAACGAGGGATGGCTATTGTCTGTCCAGGAAATTAAAAGATCGAGAAAAGGAATCGAGTTGTCTTTGGAGAGTTCTATGGTAAAATTTAAACTATGATGTATGTTATTAATAAAATTTAAATAGTTGTTTATATTTTTATCCTTGGGGATAAGGGCCAGAACATCGTCCACATAACGAAACCAAAAAACGGATTGAAACATTGGATGGGGGAATATGATGTATTTTTCAGTTAGTTCCAAATAAATATTGCTAATAGTAGGGGAGAGTGGGGATCCCATGCTGAGGCCGAAAATTTGTTTATAATATTTATTTTGAAATCTGAAATAGGCATGGTCAAGGGTAAGTAAGGTAGATAGAGACTTGATAAGAGGGAAAGGTATGGAGAAAGTAATAATTGTTTGAGGTTTGGGTTGAATAATTATGGTGGGTTTCTAAGAGGGTTCGTGTGTGTCAATGAAGGACATTAGTGAATAATGAAGTGACGTCAAAGCTGGTTACTAAAAAAGAACTAGAGAAAAGTTATTGTTTTTTTGTAATTGTTTATTTTTGATGTAATGGAATTTTTTTATGTGGGATGTAGATATGTTTCCTATTAAAGGTTGTAGTTCAGCAGAGATGAAGCCATTTTGCAGTTTACTAAGTAATGGGCAGATCTATGTTAGAGATGATCGGGACGGAGGGGTATGTTTTCTTTATGTATTTTGGAACTGTGTAAATTTAACTGAGGAATAGGTAGAGAGTGCTTTAAATTTATTAATTTGGTCTTTGTTATGAGGTAAAATTTGAGTTAGGGATTTGTTAATGAATTGTTTGGATTTTTTTAGGGGATCTTTGTTAATTTCTAAGTAAGGTGGTAATGATGCGATTAGAGTAGTTGAATAGATTTATCTAAGGTAGTCTGTTGTATTCATGAAAACATAATTTTGTTACCTTTATCCGATTTTGTTATAACTATGTTGTCGTTCTTTCGAAGGTTGAATAGAGCTGAATGAAATATTTTAGGAAATAGGTTATATACTTGAGAGGTTGCTTGTAGAGTCAAAAGTATGCCCAAAAGGATATCACAGTTTTTGGTTATGTTTTCGTGTTTCGATTTCCAATAATTAAAGTTGTTGATTACGGGTACCCAGGGTTCTCTGTTGTTCATGGCAAAATTAAGGCCATAGCCTAAGAGTGTTCCAAATGATACGTGCGTTATCATGGGGGAAATGATCACACACTCACTCACACTCTTTAATGTCGGGATTGGAATTTGCTGTCCAAGGACTTTCTAAATAAATAGTCCAATTTGTTTTTATGTTGAACATTTCTTTGTAGAGTTTTTCTTTGTAGAATTTTATGGGCGTAGTCTATCAATCTAATAAATAAATTTAAATCTTGAAACTGATCATAAAATGTTGTTTGAAATCTATTGAAATTATGGTAGTTTAGCCTATATTTATCCTTTAAAATCTGTTTTAGGCCCAATATCTGGTTGTTAAGTAAATCCAGTAGTATATTTGGAAAAGCAGAAATGTTATCAAGGTCAAACAATTTTCGGAAATCTAAACTTCTGGAATTATAAACAGTCCGATCTACAATCAGTCAACTGTTCAAAAATTTAGTTACATTTGGTTAAGCTGCCATTGAACAGTGTGGTTCACATATACTTGTTAAAAGACTTTTTTAAAGGTAATATGAAAATAAAAATTCTTTTTCCTCTTGGTTTTTATTGGGGTTCAATAGATATAGATAATTTAGACTGAACTTCTCGCAGTATTTATAAGTAATTGATGATTTTAACCCCCGTAGCTATTTTCCAAGAAAACTATTTCAAAAATTTAAGTTATTTCTTTTTTTCACAGTTATTAATACAACAAACTAAAAATAAAGATTATAATCAAAGTATTTTAATTACATAAGAGTTTTTTTAAAAGATTAATCCGAGCTTTCAGCATACTCATGTCCGAAATCGAAGCTGCTTACTTCAGGAACTAATTTCAAGGAACGGAGGTTAATTGGGAAAGATACATACAGCCCAATTTTCATTGTCATTTCTTCTTCTTTATCTGGCAACTATGGTTGTTTGAAGGTAAAGGTATAAAGGACTATGTGCCAGGTTGAATTTGTTTTAGATAATTTTTAAGCTTAAGAGATTGTTTAAAATGAAAATTCGTAAAGTCATCGATTTGAGGGTTTCCCATTTTTGTATTAAAATTATGTGAGTTTTTAATTAGGAAAGACTCGATAATTTTTTCTTTGTTTGGTATTTTGAATAGGTATGACTAGTTTATGGGAACTGATAATAATTAAATGGTTATTAGTATATCTATGTATGGTTAAAGATGAGGAAGGGTTACTTTGCGTAGGTCATTCTTTATGTTGATCGTTCTTGTGTATATTGTTATTAGTTTCTCCTAATAGTTTTAATCGCAATCTTAATCAACGGGATGCAATAATATATAACGAAACCTGACTTATTTTTGTTTTAAAAAAATGAATTCCTTTAGAGTTTTAATGATAATAATAATAAACACTGTTTAGGACTAAATTTTGTAGGAATTGATTACTGTCGGGAGGTAGATTTTAAAATTAAGAATGTAATAACTTAATATTGAAAGATCTTTGTTCCTGTATTTTAGTTAACAATTTTGTACATGTAAAAATAGTATTAAATATTCTGTTTTTTTTAGGCTGAGTGAAGAGCGTTATAATAATGAAGGGTTGGGGTAGTTCAGTTTTTTTTATTTCTTGAAAGGGTCCAATGTTGGAAGATGATAAAATTAAATATTCATTGGT